>PVHP010022157.1:10339-28819 GCA_004024765.1 Zapus hudsonius
GAGAGAGAGAGAGAGAGAGAGAGAGAGAGAGAGAGAGAGAGAGAGAGAGAGAGAGAGAGAGAGAGAGAGAGAGAGAGAGAGAGAGAGAAAGGAAGGGAAGAGAAGAAAAAATTAAGGTGAAAACAGGAAAGGTGGTCCCAATGCACAGTGGCACATGCATCTGGAGTTCATTTAGAGTGGGCGGAGGCCACTGTCTCTCCTCTGCCCTTCTCTGAATGCAAATAAATAATTCAATAAAATATTTAAAAAGGAAAGGAAAGGAAAGAATTTAGGGCTCTACAAAGTACTTTTTATAATTGTTCCCTGTCTAAAGGAAGCCAGGAACTGACAGCCGGTGGAATTTGGCTGGGCCTCAAAAACCCCATAGATCCCAGTAAATCAAGCCAGCTGCCGGTGTGCATCTTGCAGCCCCTTCCTACTAGAGAGTGGAGTGTTCTTGTGGACCAGGGACAGTGATGGGCTTCCTGTGTGCCCACTCTGGGGGTGGCATTCAGTGCCTGTACTGGCTGGAGGAACCTCTGGAGAATAGGCACCCCTGCAAGCCTTACCCACGACCCTCTTGTCCTCCCCAGAGTGGTCAACGTGACGCCAGTGCCTGGGGACCTGCTCCGGGAGAACACGGAGGACGTTCTACAGGGCGAGCACCTGAGTGACCAGGAGAATGCACCCCCAATCCTACCTGGGAGACCACCCGATGGGCTGGGCCCTGGCCCCCACCTCGTTCCGCACCCTGGGGGTCCCGAGGCTGAGGTGTGGGAGGAGACAGATGTCAACCGTAACAAACTCCGAATCAACATCGCCAAAGTAATTACACCCGGAAGAAGGGCGTGGGGGTCTTCCTTGGATGCTCCCCCAGCCCATCCTCCTGAGTGCCCTTTCCCCAGCCTTCTGTCTGCTTGCCCTCCCCCATGTCCTGGTCCCCAGCATGGCCCTGGTCCTGGCAGCATAAACCACTTTGTGGGTTCCAACTCAGAGTACCCCTTCTCCTGCAGACCCCCTGTGTGGAGGAGGAGCAAAGTCGAGGAGTGGGGGTCCCCAGCTCCCCAGTGCGTGTCCCCCCAGACTCCCCAACAACCCCTGTGAGGTCTCTGCGCTACCGGAGGGTCAATAGCCCTGAGTCGGAGAGGTTCTCCACAGCCGCCGATGGGCGGGTGGAGCTGCATGAGAGGAGGTAGGTCTGCAGCCAGCCATTGGGTGGGCGTCAGGGGCCCCCTCTGTCTTCAGATGTGACACAGGAACGGGAGGAACCCTAGGAGGTGTAGACAGGGCTAAGCTGGGCCTGAGTCAGGCTTGCTTCAGTTTGGGTCAGTGATGGCCTGGTATCCAAAGAGGAGAGGGGTGGCCAGGTTGATCCTGGGCCCAGAAATTGGTGGGTGGACATGCTTCTAGAATTTTCTCCCTGATGACTAATTTACAGATGACTCAAGAACAGCAGAGGTCTTGGGAGAAGGGTTCAGGGAATCACTTGCTGGAAGGGAGGGCCGGACTAAATTTGGGGTCAGGGGCTGAGGGGCCTGAGGTCAGAAGAGGAGGAGCCCAGGTTTGAAGAGGGGCGGCTGGGCTGTAAATCACTGCAGATGTGTGCATCTGGCTTTACGTGGGTACTGGGGAATTGAACCTGAGCTGTTAGGCTTTGCAGGCAAGTGCCTTACCTGCAGAGCCATCTCTCCATCCCCCAAGGATACCCCTTTGGAGGGTAGAAACCTCAACACAGGTCTAGCACCCTGAGTGAATGACCACCATCATTCACGTTCACCCAGGCTTCCGACCTTGTCTTTGCCCCTACAGTCCCTCGGTACGGAGAGTTCTGGACATAAAGAAGTGATGAAGGGCCTTGTGGAAGGGATATGGGTGGAGGCCAGAGGGGACAGTATCTTGAGCAAGAGAGTTCTAGAGAGCTGCCTGCTTGCAGGGAATAATGAACAGGTTGGTTTGGGTAGCCTAGTGAACATGTTTCAGAGACAGGAAGGGGAGGGCTGAGGAGACATAGGACTGAGGTGGCCCATCCCTAGTCCTCGTCTCCAAGACGGGCGTGCGTAAGTGTGTGCTCACAGTTCAGCCCCTCTTTTGCATTGCTGCACAGAAAGAACCCAACCAAGAGCAGCTTGTGGAGGAATGAGTTTATTTTGACTTAGAGTCTCGAGGGGAAGCTCCATGATGGCAGGGGAAAAGATGGCATGAGCAGAGGGTGGCCAACATCAGGTGGACAACAGCAGCAGGAGAGTGTGCCAAACACTGGCGAGGGGAAGCTGGCTAGAACCCCATAAGCCTGCCCCCAACAGCACAGCTCCATTAAGGTTCCAATATCCAAATTGCCATCAGCTGGGGATCGAGCCTTCAGAACATGTTTGTTTGTGGGGGACACCTGGATCAAGCCATCAACCCTCTCTTCCTTTGTCACCTCTTTCCTCTATATCCATCAAAACAAACTGTGTTTCCAGGAAAAGAAGGGAAGTCAGCCATGTCCAGGGGAGTGTACGTAGGAAGCCTGTGTGGTCTCTGCCAATGGTGGTTTATTATTTTTTAATTTACTTTTGTGTGTGTTTATGGGTGCATACATGCCATGGTGAATATGGGGAGGTCTACGAACAGCCTTGGTGTGTGTGTGTGTGTGTGTGTGTGTGTGTGTGATATACACATGTATGTGCCCTTATTGCACCCCATGCACTCACCTGTTGGGTGGGGAGCTTACCTGCAGTGGCAGGAGAACATCGCTCCTCTGCCTGTTCTCATTTAGAGTTGGGGGTCTCTTACTGATACCCGAGACACTGTTTTTCAAGAGCCAGGGTGATTCCCTGGTCTCTGCTCCCCTTTGCATGCTCTCTCGGCTACGTGGGGTGTCGAGATTTGAGCCCATGCTGTGTAGGATGTGCACTTAGCCATCTCTCCAGCCTCCCCACCACCACCAGGTAGGGTCTCGCTCTAGTCCAGGCTGACCTGGAATTCACTATGTAGTCTTAGGCTGGCCTTGAACTCAAGTGATCCTTGTAACTCTGCCTCCCAGGTGGGCACAGGGATTAAAGGTGTGCACCACCACACCGGGCTTCTCTCATCGTTTGGCTGCTGTATGCATGTATGTATGTATAACCTGCAAGCGTCAGGATTCTCCTGGCTCTGCCTCCCATTGCCATAGGCTCTTTGGGATCCCAGGCACTCAGGCCACACAGGCCTGCAGGCTTCAGACAAGTGCTTTTAACTTCTGCACCATCACCCCAGCCCCCCCCCAAATTGTGTTTTAAGCCTTACTAACAAGTCAGTGAAAATGCAGACTAGGGCTAAAGAGATGGCTCGGTGGGTAAGGTGCTTGCTATGAAGCATGAGGGCTTGAGTTCTGCTCTGAAGTATCCATGTCATCCAGCCCCATAGAAGCAGAGGTAGGGAATCCCCTAAGGCTCTCAGTTCAGTGAGACCCGTCTCAAAAAATAAGATGGAGGTCAGGCGTGGTGTCGCACGCCTTTAATCCCAGCACTCAGGAGGCAGAGGTAGGAGGATCACTATGAATTCAAGGCAACCCTGAGACTACATAGTGAATTCCGGGTCAGCCTGGGCTAGAGCAAGACCCTACCTCAAAAAAAAAATAAGATGGGGAATGACCGGGGAAGGTACCTGCTGTTGACTTCTGGTGCCCACACATGTGCCCACATGTACGCTCTACACACACACACACACACACACACACACACACACTAAAGGGGAGTAGAATGGGATTGGGAAGTTCTCATGCAGGCTGGGAGAAATCTCTCTTTAAAAGCAAAATTCTGTGCAAGCAGAGAGAGAAGAGAGAGAGAACAGGTGTATCAGGGCCTCCAGCCACTGCAAAGGAACTCCAGACGCATGTTCCATTTTGTGCATCAGGCCCTACATGGGTACAGGGGATGAAACCCACATCATCAGGCTTTGCAAGCAAACACCTTCACTGCTGAACCATCTCTCCAGCCCGGGAGGAGTCTCTTGAGAAATGCTCACCAGTGGTCCTGCTCTGCACCCGCCTTCTGCAGTCAAAGAGCCACTGAACTCCAAGCTTGACACCGGGGGAGATTAAGTCAGCCCTCTGCTTACAAGCCTGATGTGAGGATGGGGCGTAGATCCCATATGAATTAATCCTGGGCGTTCTCAGGGGTACACTTGTTTAGGGGAGTTAATAATTCTTCCATTTGTAGCAGCCTCCCCACCAAATACACACACACACACACACACACACACACACACACACACACACACACATTGTACCAGAAGTACCCTCACCTTGGGGTCGCTATCACCCCAAACTGAGACACTCTGGGAATAGTGTGAGATTCACAGTGCAAGTTCAAGGTAAGGATAAAAGAGATGTTGCAGCCAGAATTGGAGCCCTGCGGTCTAAAGTTGGAGGAACCCAGTCCCTGCTTGGAAGAGTTCACAGTCGGTTAGGGAGACAAACAAGTCCACTGTGTGAGGGGGATCAGGGTGTGTGAGGAGGCAGATAACATGAAGGAAGGGTCTTAGAGGTAGCACACTGGAGTGGGGTCACACAACAGAGGATGGTGGCTTGGCTGTGGGGTTGGGGGGCAGCACTGTGAGGACACGGGTGTGAGAGTGGGCAGTTTGGGAAAAGTGAGTGAGTCAGAGATGGGCCTGGCTTGGGAATAGCCAAACAGAGTAGTCATGCTGGAAGGGTGCTGAGTGCTAGGCTAAGTAACAAAGACTTCACACTTGGGGTCTGGAGCTTGTGAAGGCAGGCGTGGGCTGACAAGGGCTGGACACTGTCTGTGGTAGAGCTAGAGAACCCCTGTGAACTCAAGTGTGTGTTTGCCCCAGATGAAGTCATGGGTGGAGTGTGAGCATTCATGGGTAAGAAAAACTCCGTGGGGTGGCCCAGAGGAGAGGGGGCAGCTTATTTTCTGGAATAAGGCACACTTGTTGAACGAGTGGACCGATGCATGAACGAATGAAGGAATGAAGCAGGTGACGGTCTAGGAGGTGACTGGGCCTGGCCCAGGGTGGCAGAGGTGCTGTGGTCAGGTTTCAGGAGTCACATTCCATCCTGCCACTGGCTTGAGGTCTTCTTTTTTGGGGGGGAGCCAGGGGGGTAATGTCTCGCTCTAGCCCAGGCTGACCTGGAATTCACTATGTAGTCTCAAGGATGACCTTGAACTCACAGTGATCCTCCTACCTCTGCCTCCCCAGTGCTGGGATCAAAGGCGCGCACCACCATGTCCAGCTTGGCTTGAGGTCCTTAAGGCTCCACAGGTCAGGCACTGAGCCCCATGCGGGTGGCTTTTGCAGGTCAAGGATGGATCTACCTGGCTCACCCTCCCGCCAGGCCTGCTCCTCACAGCCAGCCCAGATGCTGTCAGTGGACACGGGCCACGCCGACAGGCAGGCCAGTGGCCGCATGGACGTGTCAGCCTCGGTGGAGCAGGAGGCCCTGAGCAACGCCTTCCGCTCCGTGCCACTGGCCGAGGAGGAGGACTTTGACAGCAAAGAGTGGGTCATTATCGACAAAGAGACAGAGCTTAAGGACTTCCCTCCTGGGGCTGAGCCCAGCACATCAGGAACCACAGATGAGGAGCCTGAGGAGCTGAGACCGCTCCCCGATGAGGGTGAGGAGCGGCGGCGACTGGGGACAGAGCCCACTGTCCGGCCCCGTGGACGTGGCATGCAGACACTGGCCGAGGAGGACCTGCGGCAGATGCCGCCCCAGCCAGCACCATCCCAAATGAGCCAGGCTGATGGCCGGTCAGAGACATCGCAGCCCCCCACGCCTGGAAGCCCTTCCCACTCACCCCTGCATTCGGGACCTCGCCCTCGACGGAGAGAGTCGGACCCCACAGGCCCTCAGAGACAGGTAAGATGGGCTTATACCCAACCCCCTGTCCTGAGATGCCCAGAGTCCTGGGTGCAGGCCCTGACAGGCCTAGGACCCCAGCAGCAGGTGCAAAGGCTTCAAACCACGGGTGAGGGCAAAGAAGCTTGAGTTGAGTTACATCGTGTATTGTAATGCAGCCAGGTGACAAAGTAGGAGAAAGCATCCCACCCCAGCTCCAGGGGACAGTGTACAAAGGCACCAGCAACTGAGTCTGTGAGATGGGGCCTGTGGCTGTCACAGAGGGTTTTGAGACCACACCGAAGGGTTGGGGTTTGATTCTGTAGGCTTGGTGAGCCACCTAAGGCTCTGAAACGGAAGTGCGACATGATGACTGTATTTTTGAAGGCTATCTGGGCTACTGTGTGGAAAATGGATCAAAGGGGCAAAAACGTAGGAGCTAACAGCAACGGGAGTGGCCTGGGGACTTCCTGTGGGCCAGGGAGGGGACTGTGGACGTAGAAGGGACAAGGTGGATGGAGAGCAAAGGACAGTGGGGGAGAGGAGTCTCTTGGATGGCGCTGTCACTGGGTCTTCAAGTGGTGAGGGCTTTGCGGAGTGTTCACAGTGACATTCCAGTTTCTGAAGGATGCCCACACACTATCGGGGAGATGTTATCCGGTCTGGACATACACATTTGAGGGCTTTGGAAACCCCCGGAGTGGGCAATGTCACCCGTGAGGATGGTGCAGGTGAAGAGATCTGAGGGTGAGGGCAGGAGCTGGGAGGTGCTCCTGACTGGAGGATGATGGGAAAAGGAGCAGGGGAGGGCCCTGGGGAGAGGGGCCGCTGAAGGAGGGATGGGGCTGCTGGGCAGCAGGGTGGTCAGGGCAGGCTCCGGAAAGGAGAGCTTGGGACAGGAGGGACAGTGGGAGAAATGTTCAGGCAGGAGGGACGCCAGATTGGACATGAGGATAGGCATGCGGGGTGGGAGGACTCTGAGGACACTTCTCTCCTTCTTCTTCCTCTTCCTCCTTCTCCTTCCTCCTTTCCCTTTTCCTTCATCTTCTGATTAGCATTTATGAACTATAAATACTCCTCTCTTTCTCCTCTCCCTCCATCTCCTCTTTCTCCTTTTGGGTGCTGGGATTAAAGACCAGTGGCTCAGGGCTTTAATCCCAGCACTCGGGAGGCAGAGGTAGGGGGATCGCTGTGAGTTTGAGGCCAGCCTGAGACTACAGAGTGAATTCCAGGTCAGCCAGGGATAGAGCAAGACCCTACCTCAAATAACCCAACACATACTCCCCCAAAAGAAAAAAGACAGGGTCTCACTATGTAGCCTAAAGTGACTCAGCCTCTCTAGTGTGGGGGGGGTTTCTCTGCACCGTTGACTGCACCTGACTTACTAGAACCTTCTTCTGTAGGATGAGGGACAGGGGCTCAGGAGCAGGGAGAGGGTCCATGGTGGCTGAATCTCATTGCTGGGCTGAGGGTCTGAATGCATGTCTTGCGGTATTGTGGTTAGTTTTTTTTTTTCTTCCTGTCAAGGACAGGGTGTCAGAATAGGTTTGAGAGCCACTGGCCTGGTCAGGCTTCTCTGTATGGGATGTCAGCTGACCTCTGACCTGGGAAGTAGATATTAACTCTTACACTGTGTGCTGAGCAGAATCCTTGATCCCTCTGAAGGGACATGGAGTCATGGAAGTGATGATGGATGGAGAGCAGGGCCTGTGCTTTAGTCTGCTTGATGGCTCCATGTGGGGGTGTGTACCCCAAATTGCTCTTCATGGGATCAGGTACAAGGCTGGGAGGGAGGTCTGGCCTGGGATCACATGGGTTCCCTGGAAAGGGCAGTCTTGGGAAGGGGTGCACTGTCAGGATGTCCTTTCTAGAAGAGATGCTGTGGTCCGTGACCTTGGGGAGTATGCAACCTGGCCTCGCCCTAGAAATTGGAAATGGCACTGCTTCAATGCTGGGGACCACAAGAGAACTTCGGGGACCAGAGAGGTCCCAGGCGTCCTGATGTGGAAGCTTATCTCTGTCATGGTGTGATGTTCCCACGACTGGCCCCTGGGGAGTAGGAGACGGAGCAGGATGTGCTGGGGAATCCTGGTTCCCTGCCCTTCCTCACTACCACCCCAAGCATCTGTTATCTGCCAGGTCACAGAGACAGCAAAGGGAGAGGCCCAGTGCCTGGGGCCCCCAGGAATGGAGGAAGGGCAGTGACAGTGTTGAGTCAGGAGACCTAGGCACTGGACCTGGCTCTGCTGTCCCTTCCTGGTCACTGTGGCTCAGCTCCTGTCCCCTTCTGGGTCTGAGTGAGGGGGCTCTGCTCTCTGAGGTTATCTCCTGAAGATTTCCCTTGCTTCCTGGGCATCACACTCACATGGGGAACTCTGGCCTCGGCTCTGCTGTTCCTTTCTGGTTGCTGTGGGTCAGCCACAGTCCCCTCTGGGTCTCAAGTTCTCTGAGGTGTTCCTCCATTCGTCATGGTGACACAAGGGAACTCTGGCCAAGGGGTAAGGGTTGAGATTCAGGAGCATGCTCAGGCCTATTGTGGGTCATGTGCATGGCATGGACGGGACCTGGGTTGTGTGTCTGGGGGTGAGTTGTTGGTATGCTTTGTTTCCTCCCAGTGAGCAGGTTGGTTTTCGTTCCACAACTGTGTGCGTGCATACTCTTCTATGTCTGCTGATGGTGGATGGTGACTTGCACTGAGGCGAGGACACATCTGTGTGCACCAGTATGCGAGCCAACGTGTCACTGCGTCTGTGTGGAGTGTGGTTTAGAGAGTGCCTGGATCCATTCACATACATGTCTGGCACACCAGCTGGCTGGCCCTTGTCAGCAGGCATACCTACAGGCATGTCAGTACAGAGTGGCCTTTGGGTGAACAGATGGGGAAGGACATGTTTGCCTGTATTTCAGGACAGCAGGATGAGGCAAGACCTTCGTTCTCTAAGGGCAGCGCAGGGCAAGCTGGAGTGGCATATGTCATCTTCATCGGTGGGCTGGCCTCAGGTGGGGGAGGGAGCTGCAAGCTTTGTCACACACATGGGACTCTCCACTCCTGGGTGATTAGAAGAGACACTCCCCACCTGTTCTCCAACACCTTGCTGCAAGGAGTCCCTCCTAGACCAGGTGCAGCCTGCTCTGAGTCTGATGTGTGAACTTCCTCCTGGCAGCAGTTATTATACAGGACCTCAGAGACTGTCACCTGCAGCTGTGAGGAGCACACACAGATGACATAGGACCTGGCAAGGGGTTGTTCCTTGGTGTGCAGAGTGCGGACACACCTGGCTTTCTTCTCAAGGGGGTTTCAGGTGCAAATTAACAGGCTGAGACAGAGCTCCCAGAGGGAAGGCAGGCCAGCATGAGTGTGATTTGGGGGAGAGCTGTTTGCACCTTCGCTGGCAGTATTCCCCAAGTACACAGACTCTTATTGAAAAGCCACTCAAACACGTCCTTGTCACAAGCTGGGCAGTGTGCTAGGGCCTCATTCACAGTCCTGAGTTCAGAGCTCACACATAGTCAGAGTTGGAGCTAGGAGTGGGGACTTGCTGGGGAAGCTCCAGGGGTGACCTTACAGCTGGGTGTTGAGGACAGGTGGGTGGTGACAAGTGCTGCCCTAACCTGAGGGCCCCAACTGCCTGTATGTGCTGTGAGGGGGCCTTTGGGCACCTTGGTATCTCTATGTGAACCTTAGTCCCTGAACCCACACTGTAGACAGAACCAGCTTGGGAAGGATTCTAGATTCTGTCAGAAAGCCAGAGGGAGAAGAGACTCAGCTCTGCAGGTGGCTCCATGCCCTGTCCCCCATTTGACATCAGCAAGGGACACTGCAGCTGAGTGATCCCAGCCCCTTCCTCCTCTAGACACCTAGAGCTGGCCCATCCAGGCCTCCCATCTGGCCTCAGTACCAGGAAGAGTTTGGAGTGAGAGTGGGAAGGGTCTGAGACACCATGCCACCATTTCCATCCCCCTGTGCCTTGGAAAATGTCCCCTGGCTCCCTTGAGGGGCATGAGGGCACAAACGAAGGAAGGATTCTTCCCTATTCCACAGGCCACCTGCCTCGCGGTTGTGCCTCTCAGAGGACAGGGACGGTACTGCAGAGAAACATTCACCCCTTAGCATCCTCTGGGTGTGTCATTCTGGAGAGATTTCAAGGATATTGAAAGGGCTCTCAACCTTGTCTCTCAAGAAAGCCGGGAAGATGCTCTTGAGCACACAGCCTTCATGCTATAATCTTTGGTCCTCACACCCTGGGAGGTGATGGCCTCTCTTACCCTATTTTATAGAGGAAGATGCTGAGTCACAAAGGAAAGAGAGGTCACCCAGGTAGTAAGTTGTAGTTAAAAGAGAGGGCTGATGCTGGCAGCGGTGGCACATGCCTGTTACCCCAGCAGCTGGAAGGCAGAGGCCAGAGGATCGTCAGAGTTCAGAGACCAGGGCTGGAGAGATGGCTCAGCAGTTAGGGCGCTTGCTTGCAAAGCCTGACAACCTGGATTTGATTCCTCAGTACACATGTAAAGCCAGATGCACAAAGTAGCAAATACACCTGGAGTTCATGCCCTGGTGCACCAATTCTCTCTCTCTCTCTCTCTCTCTCTCTCTCTCTCTCTCTCTCTCTCTCTCTCTCTCTCTCGCTTGCTCTCTCTCTGTCTCTCTCATTATAAATAAATTTTAAAAAGTATTTTTTAAAAAATTAGAGACCAGCCTGAGCTCCATCGTGAGTTTTGGGCCAGTCTGAACTTCAAACAGAGTGAGATTCTGTGTCTAAATGAATTAAATAAATAAATAAATAAATAAATAACACAAACAAACCAACTAAAACCAGAGGGCCAGGGTGGTAGAGTGTTTGCCTAGCATGTCCCTATCACCACACACACCACAAGCAAACAAAACCACTTCTTGTTAATAAAGCATGAGTAACTAGACTGTCCCCGAGACCCTGCCACCTTCCGTGTAAAGGCTGGGGGTGTCCCTGCGGAGGACCTGCAGGGATTGCTGGGGGCGTAGCATGCAATGAATGGGAGCGGGGTGGAGCCTCGATACCGCAAGTAATAAATAATAATAATAAATAAACCCACTTTGCAAAAAGAACAAACAGATCTGGAGTGTGGCTGGGGCAAGGAGCCACACTTGGCTAGGAAAAGCCGCCGAGGGGCCCTTCCTAAGAGGAAGGTCCCCCAGCCCAGAGCGTAGGGCTAAGCCAGGAGGGCTTCCCGGAGGAGGAGGAGGAGGAGGAGGAGGAGATGGGCAGCCGGGACGCCGTCCGTCGTCGTCGCGGGGCTGTGAGCGGTGGGTGGCCCCCGAGACGAGCTGTCCAGTCTGTGCTGACGCCTCTTTTTCCTCCACTCTCTTGGTCTCTTGCAGTTGGAGGAGGACAGACTCTCGGGGCACTCCCTCCCGCGGTACAGCCCCCTGCGACGACTGGCGTCCTCGGTGTTCTCCTCCTCCACGCTGGAGACGGAGCACTACCCTCACCCCGGCGGCGGCGGCGGCGGCGGCGGCGCGGGCTCCGCGGGCTCCGGTTCCCTCCTGCAGCGCAGCCGCTCGGCCGAGAGCAGCCCCGTGCGGGCGCCCCACCGGCGCCACGCGCCCCTCGCCGCCGGCAACCACAGACTCGTGCCCTCGGTGCTCCGCATCTCGCGGTCCCAGCTGCAGCAGGTGTGGGCCCGCTTCACCCACAAGTCCTAGGCCGGGCCCCCCCCCCTCCTGGAGGGGGCAGGTGGGGGGGTGGGGAGCCAGCCAGAGACCGCAATAATCCCACACCGCCCAGCCCAGCCCACCCACGTGCAATACCCCCACCCCTAGCAGGTTGGCCCAAGGTACCGTCATAGTTCCGCCCCACCAGGGGGGCTCCGTGTCCCCCCCACCCCGGGGTGGGGGTGGGCTCCTCGGCTAGGGGCCAACCAAAATGGTGCAGGGAGGGGTGGGGCTGCTGGTGCCGTCGGACAGGACAGGACAGGGCCCCCTGGGGCTGGAACCGCCCTGGACTCCAGGATCTAGGGGGTTCGGGGGACCAGTCTGTCACTCCGTGGCCTCCTGGCAGGGCTGGTGGGAGAGCAGGAGCTTCTCAGCGGTTGTGAAGCTGTGTGTCTGTCTAGTAGGCCTGGGCAGCCTGACCTCAGGAATAAGACCAACCAGGTTTGGGGTGGAGAGGGGGGAAGTGTCTGGACTCAGATGGAGATCATCAGGGAGGTCAGGGGCTCGTCCCTTCCACATCCTGCCCCCCAGGCCCAGGCTCTGTCCACTGTGGACCTTGCCACCCCTAAGACTTGGGTGTCTTGCGAGGCTTACATGTCTGGCCCCACCCTCAGGCAGTGGGGAGAAGGTTATTAAATAGCTCCTGTGAGCTCAGAACCCACTAGTGTCTCAGCACCCACAAGTCCCAGACAGGAGCCGCTGCCCTTGGTCACTCACACAGGAGGGACTCCTCCTTGCGGTGCTCGGTGGAGCTGGCTGGTGGGGGTGGGGTGGGGCGGGTCACGTGGGGATCTAGGGAAGAGCAGGGCCAGAATGCCTGGCTGCAGCTGTCTTTCTGCCCATTTCTCATCCCCGTCACCTTCATTCCTGCCCATGCCAGCCAGCTCCACTATTCTCCCGGGGAATGGAGTGGTGAGGAAGAAGGTTCTGGAAAGGATAGTGCCTGTAGATGTGGAAGGGAGGCGGCCCAAAGAGTTGCAGAATATTGCAGTGAGATTGTGCTTTCTGTGAGTGTGCACGCGGGTTATGCAAGAGCATGTGCACACAGTAGGGCTGCCAAGAAGGGAGGCTGGGCTGTGCCCTGCACACCCCAGGGAGTGCCCTTTACACTGACCCCAGTGTGACTGGCACCCACTGAAGTTACATGGTGCTGCAGCTCTATGTGCGTGTTCACGTGTGTGTGTGTGTGTGTGTGTGTGTGTGTGTGTGTGTGTGTGTGTGTGTGTGTGCAAGGGAGAAAAGAAAGATGTTTGCGTGGCCCTTGGTCTCTCGCCTGTTCCTTTATCCTTTTCTTCCTCTGACCTCTGCTTCCCTCTCAACCCCATCCACTCCTCCAGGTGTCCCTAACTAGAGTAGAGGCCTTGAGGCCCCTGTGGGCGCTGTGAGTGTAGTGGACAGTGTCCTGGAGCCGAGTTTTGTCCTTAAAGACAGGCAATGTTATGGTTCGAGCCACTCCCATAGCCACCTTTGCTTTTAATGTGAATGCCTCGGGCAAGAGCACATTTTCCATTTGGTTTTATAAGCCAGACCTAGGTTCTAATCCATCACCCATCCTGGCTGCTTACTTAAAAGTTATTTATTTATTTATTTATTTATTTATTTGAGAGAGGAAGGAGAGAGAGAATGGCTGTGCCAGGACCCCCTGTCCCTGCAAGCACCAACTCCAGATGCATGCACCACACTCTGCATCTGGCTTTACATGGGTACTGGGGAATCAAACCCAGGCTGTCAGGCTTTGCAAGCAAGTAGCTGCTCAGGAGTTGTTGTTGTTTTGAGGTGGGGTCTCACTCCAGCCCAGGCTGACCTGACTCTGTAGTCCATGGCTGGTCTTGAACTCACAGCGATCCTACCTCTGCCTCCCCAGTGCTGGGGTTAAAGGTGTGCCCCACCACTCACTTTTGAACTTTCCCAAAACCAATTGTCTGTTGCCCTCTGGGCTCTTTGGGGTGGCTTTGTGATTTGCCCAAATGGAAGTTAGGAGAGGAGCTGGCGAGATCCTTTGAGAAAGGACAGAAATATCAAAGCACAAAGGTGAGGGGTGGGGGTGCACAGAGGTCCTCTGCCCCTGCTTCTGGCACTGCCCGTCTGTCTTTTGCCAGAACTTCTGACCCTCTCACTACCCTCGCCAGGTGGTGGCAGGGGATGGTATGAACGGGGTGCCCCACCCCATTCATCAGCTCTACAAATCAATAGTACTAGGATTCCACAAAACCAAGCCTTCTGCTATCTGGCTTTCCCCTCTAGAGAGTTCCACCACCCAACCCTGAGCAGCTTTCCATCTCAGTGACCAGAACCCTGAAGTTATTCTAAGATCCCAAAGTGCCTTAGGATTTATCAAAGATAATGGCATGGCTTTAGCCTTGTTTGACCTTTACGTACACATATATTACTGTCTCTAAGGCAGGTGTTGGAGGGGAGCTCAATGTTCACAAGGAACACACGTGGAGGAGGGTGGTTGTGTCCTTTAAATTAAGGTCATGATTCAAAATATTTGGTCCTTTGTAAGGCATCCCCCATGGTGGAGGAGTGCTTGTAAACCACAAAGCCAACTGGAGGAGGTCTTGATGACACTGTTTTCCTGGTGGCTTTGACCCTAGCAAAGTGCTAAGGTCATTTAGGGCCTGTGTGTGTTAGAGCAGGTGCACGTGGACCTGGGAGGAGCCCCGCATGGTTTGAGGCTGATGGCTTCTCTGGTTTCTCATAGCTCTGAAAACAGACAGCACTCTGCTATGCTTTCAGAATGGTGTTTTCATACCTTGTACTCATACCCTGTGTGTAGTTATTTTTATGTTTAGTTTAAATTTTCTTTTAAAAAAATATTTCATTTGCACAGAGAGAGAATTATGGGGGCACTCCAGGGTCTCTTGCCACTGCAAATGAACTCCAGATTCATGTGCCACTTTGTGCATCTGGCTTTACATGGGTCCTGGGGAATCGAACCCAGGTTGTTAGGCTTTATAGGCAAGCACCTTAACTGCTGAGCTATCTCTCCAGCCCTATTTTAAATTTTCAAACCTAAAAGCAGGGTGCCTAGCATGTGCCAGGCAGTGATCTGAGCATTTGACAATATTAACTCACTGAACCTGTACTAGCCTGCCAGGAAGCTCCTGGTGCTGCTGCATTTAACACAATCAGAACCTTTCCTTTCCCAGAACATTTAGAAAAGCCAGCAACACCAAGTAACTTAGGTCTTGTTCCGTAGCGTTTTTTAATCGTTTGCTTCTGAGTACTAGTTTTCTACTGGTCTTTTTGGATAGGCCTCCTTATCCTATCCAGGAAGAGGGAGTTGTGTCAGAGCCATCCTTTCCTTCCTTCCCAATTCTGCCTTGCCATGGGATGGTGTCCAGACAGGAGTCATTCCAGAGCTCCCACTGGACCTTGTCTCTCCAGGACCTCACTGCTTGGTCCTACATGGTCCCAAGTGTCTCAAAGCAGTTCTGGGAATTAGGTGGACAGACTACAAGGTACCATGAAAAGGCAGGTGCTTGGAATCCTGACTTTGGTGGCACTTTTGTGGGCCCCTAGGGTTTAGCTCATAAGGCAGATAATAGCATCGATCCCTGAGCACTGAACCAGAGAATTTACCTAGGAGGCCAAACGGTGTCAGAAAATTGACAGGTTTGGGGTTTGTGGTAAACAGGATACCCCCCCCAGTCACTGTCCTCAATTTATTGTCACTATCTTCTAGTTTTTATGTGAAATTTTCAAACTTTTAACTGTTGGCATCTAATTAACACGCCCCAGCAGGTTTTGGAAAAGGGAAATCAGCGTGTGAGCCAAACAAAACTAGTTTTGCAACCTTTGTGGACCCCAGAGGACTGCCCCTTGCTCCCTCTGTCATGGGCTTAGGCTTTCAAAGATTGACAGTTCTCTCCGGGGGCACTCATGCTTAGCCAAGAACACAGATGGCACAGTGCGCGGTGCGTGTGTGCATGCATGTTGTGTGGAGGTGGAGTGTGTGGGGCCGGTGGGCTTGTGGTGAGTGGGGGGAATACTTCCTCAGTGGGAGAGCGTAGGTTCTGAGAACTCTAGGTTCATGAAAACTGCTCTGTGAAATTCTTCATAATTAATACACACCCTACACTCAAGGCAGCGTGGGTCACAGCAATAACCACTCAACACGCTCATCCTAACCTCTAACACCCTGAACCCAGCGGTATCCTTTCCATTTACAGTTTGAGGCCAGACAAACCTAGCCCTGCCCAGAGTGGGGTGGCGGCACCACTGAGCCAAGCTTCTTTCCTTCCTGACTGCCCCTCTGCCCTTCCTAAGTCCCTTTTTCTGGGGAGGGGTGGTGCTGTCTGCTCAGGCAGGGGGAGGGGAGCCTGGACCATTGAGGACAGAAGGGGCGGTGTCTCTCTAGGGGTGGTCTGGAGAGGGAACCCTGCTTAGAGCCAAGTGTAGGTCTGGTTGGAGTTGGGAGGCTGCCCAGACTGTGAGGACAGAGATAATGAATATTTCCTGTTTAGGGTTTGATTTGGTACTGGGGGTCGTGAGATCTTTCAGGGGGGCCTGAATGCCATCCCTCCCTATTCTACCCCAGCTCCACTTAGATCTGGGACACTCCTGATCCCACAGTATCTGAAGTTTAAAGCATCCTTCTCCCTAAGGGAGAGGCACCCTGAAGGGCAGTCTCCCTCAGATATCCCCCACACACCCCAGGAGCTTCCCACGCCAGAAAGACCCCCCTTAAGCCTGTCTCCCCCTCCACCACCAAGCAGAGGTGGGGGAGGGGGCATGACTTCCTAGTCCCCTCCTTCCTGTCGGTTCCGTCGTCCTCCCACCCTGCTCGGGCTGTGGAGGGAGGGGCGGAGGGGGAGGTCTCCCGACCACCCACTAAGTGGCGCGTGCACACTCCGCATGCGCCCGCGCGCACACCATCCACTCTCGGGACAGCACACTAGCCGGCCGGCCGGGGTGGGGGACGCATCCGGACCTCTCTCGCGGGTTTCTAACTGTAACAGGACCCCCTACCCTCCTTTCCTGACTGTCCCCACCCCAGGGCCCGCTCCCCTAGCCCCACGAATGTACGATCCGTCGCGTGTCCAGCTGCCTGCTGCTAAAGTCCCTAACGTGGGTTTGCATCCCCGCGCACAGGCGTGTTTGCATTCCGCTGGGTCCCGGGAACCGGGGGACAGGTGGGGACTCTCCCCACCGTGCTTCCAGGATTAGGGTACCAGATGGGGGTGCACGGGATGGGGGAGGAGACTGGCCCGAAGGGTCGCGTCGCCCCTCCCCAGTTTCCGGTTACCTCAACGCCCACAGGGCTGCCCCCCATCATTGGCCTTGCCAAATGGATGCCAAAGAGCCCAGAGTTGAGGGGGAGACCTAGATCTCTCAGAGCCACCCAACCCCACTCCCTTCCGCCCACGCTTCCAGTCCGCGTCCCCTGTGCCCATCCCATCCGCCACTAAAGGCCCTGGGGGTCTCCCCCAAACATGCCCCCCAACCCCGCTTCCAGCTTTTCCCTCACCCCCATCCCCGAAAATAAAACTCAGGGACCAACATCTGCTTCCTTTGCACTTGCTCCGTCGACCCCTCCCCCGCGGTGGAGGGGCTCCCGTGGGGGAGGGGCGGGGTTCAGGGCCCCTAGAGTTTGCAGTATTGCGCGAGGAGAGGGGCTGGCCCCTGCCCCTTAAAAGATGGGACTGGATACCCCCTCCCCAGGGGAGGAGTCGCTTCCTAATGCGGGAAGGGGTGTGTGTGCAAGGGACAGGAGGCGGGTTGTCAGAAGGAGGGAGGTCTGGAGTTCCAGCTGGCTTATTCCTGAGCCTCCCCCTCCCATCATAAGTCCACTTTTGTACTGCAATAATACTGTATTATACGCTTGCACTATTCCCAGACCCCAGCCAGCCTACGCATGCACGAGAAACTCACACACACACGCACGCACACACGCACGCACACGCGCCGATCCACGCGCGCGCGCGCACTCACAACGATGGGACGCTTTCTTTGGATTTTTGTCCTCTTTCTCTCCGGGGTGCGCCCTCCTTGTGTACATAGCGGCGTCAGGGGCCCCGGAGCCGGGTAGAGAAGCATGCACTGAGCCCCCCGCCCCTAGACTGCTAGTACTGTACAAATCCAACACTTGAAACCGACACGCACACGCGCGGCGCCGCCACGGGGGTGGGACACGGACACGCACCCACGCGCACGCGGCCGCGCACAGGCGGGGGTGGCCGCGTCGCCGTGCGAGGGATCTTGTGCCTTTTAAAGTCCCTGTATGTTCATGCAGACAATCCGGAGAGCTTGTGTATACCAAATCTGATTAAAGACGCCTTCCAGGAGCCCGTGCCTCAGCCTGCTTTCTTTCACTGCCCCCCTGAGCCCCCACCGCAGACCCCTGCCCCTCCGGAATGGCTGGGCAGAGGGCTGGCGTGGGCACACTGCTCCTGAGTCAGGGACTGAAGAGGTGGGTCAGTTGGGCTGTGGGTCCAGTGGCTCATCTCCACCAATCCCAGGGGCTCTGGGACAGGCTAGATGAGTTACCCTCCCCCCCCTCCCCCGAGGATGGGGGTGAGAGGTCAGGAGGAGGAGGGAGATGCTTGTGGACTCTGGCATTTGGGTGCCAACTCCAGCTATCCAATGGCCAGAGAGTGATGGGGGCGTGTAGTATGGGTTTAGGTCCACTGACTAGCTGTCTGTGGGGTTGGGTCTGGAGGTCAAGTCTGTGATGGAGGTGGGGAGCTGGGATGCCCTGGGGGGGAGCACTGGGAGCGTCCTTACTCCTCTGCTGCCGGGAAGGGGGTGGCTGGTGAGGGAAGTGTGCCCATGGTTACAGGGTCTGGGAGAGAAGAGAGCTAGATCCATGAAAGAGCTGGGACCTTGAAGGGCCAGAACTGATGGACAGGCGTGAGAGGCTGTCCCTTTCTGTCTCCACTCCACCCTCTGTCCCTGGGGCCAGTGGTTCCTGCTAACCACGGGGACTGGTGGGGCCAGGTAGTGGGCCAGCTCCAGCATCTTTCTGTTCTACTTCAGTGGA
>PVHP010022158.1:0-28703 GCA_004024765.1 Zapus hudsonius
TGTGTGTGTGTGTGTGTGTGTTTTGATATGATATGAGAGAAAAATTGGCACAACATGGAAAACCAAAAGTTGGAAAATTGGAGGTAAGTATAATTGTGGTTTGAACAAATAGACTGTGATTTTTGTCCACAGTCCCTTAGTAGATTACACTGAAAGTTTAACATTAGAAAAGTGAAAGAATTTGGAATAGAAATGGTATAATACAGATAAAATTCCTATCTTATTCACATTTTCAGAACAATGGTTTGGGAGATTGATCTCAGTTCATGGAGGCAGAAGCAAGAAATCTAAAAGGATTGTAGGTCAATCATGACTAAGGTATAATATTTACAATGGCTGCATGGATTGGAATACTTTCTGAAGAAAATTTTCAAACTTTTTTCTTAAATTTTAAGATAACTGCAGGTTTACTTGCAATCATAATATATAATACAGAGAAATCCTACCTGCCTTTTGCCCAGTTTCCCCCAGTGGAAACATCTTACATATCTATATTACAACAAAAAGGTCCTTTTAAGACTCCTTCTGGACCCTAACATTTTCCATTTCTGCCAGTAAAATCATTTTCATTTTTTGTAAAACAAATACATAAAGGATAAAATGAAACTTTTAATTAGATGCCATGTGTTGTCTCAATAATGTTTATATCATGTAATTTTTTGTTTTGGTTTTTGTTTGTTTTGTTTTGTTTTTACAAGGCAGGGTTTCACTCTAGTCCAGGCTGACCTGGAATTCACTGTGTAGTCTCAGGGTGGCCTTGAACTCCCAGTGATCCTCCTACCTCTGCCTCCCGAGTACTGAGATTAAAGGGGTGCACCACCAAGCATGCCCAGGTTTCATTATGTAATTTTAAAGCATCTTAAGCATAGCTTTCCCATCATTTATCACTTGTGGTAAAATTTTTCAAACTCCTTTCTTCTACATGTATGCACTGTTCACTTCATTACTGGAATATATAATCACTCTCATGTGCAGTAGCATGCCAGAGCTTCTAGCTCTTATCCATATTATATGGCTCCCACTTTTCCCCATCCCTCCTCACACACTGATGTCCTCTGAAACCACATTTTACTCTCAACTTTTATTTGATCTACTTATTTAGATTCTACATGAGTAATACCATGCAAAACCTTGTCTATTAAATATGAGAGAAAGAAAGGAAGGAATTTCTGGGGAGCCTCTCTAATGAAGGAGATTTTTCTCCACTGGAAAATAATTATTTTAGAACCACTTCAAAAGTCCAAAATACTTTTCAGACCTTAAAGTCAGCACATCAGAAATACCAAAATCTGAGTAAAATAAAACAAAGCATAGCTGTATGGTCATTTTTAACAAACTAATTTTGACCTTTTCTCTCAAGCAGTCTTTCATAACTAATTTTAAGATTAGCTCCAATTTCACTTAAAATTATGAAATCTAATGGCTTTTTTCTCCTTTGCTCAAAATTACAAGGTCAAACTGTCCCCTTGTCTGCCTTTTTCATTTGTGTAGAGTGACTCAAAAAGAGCCATTTTCTTAAACTAAACTCAAAATCCATCAGTCTCACCCTTTACCCAAGCAGAAAACTCTTTATGTCAGTGACAGTATCAGATTAGATACTCCTGATGTCCAGGCCTCACCTCAGGCCAGTTACATTAGGATATTTTGGGAGTGAGACCAAAGCAATAACATGTTTTATAGTTCCTTTGGTATCCCTCCTATATAGTTATGGTGGAAAAGTAGTGGTATATGTAGTCGTAAACACTATAGTTTAAAGTACTAACTGGAACAACATTTGGCCAAATGTTTTGTAGACCACTCTTTCACCTTTGATGGTTTATATTGTCAACTTCATAGTTCCTCAAATCACCTAGGAAACTAGTCTCTGGGCATGACTGTGAGATAGTAATCTTGATTAGGTTAATGGAGGTGGAAAGACTGACCTTAAATGTGAGTTGCACCATGTCATGGTCTGTAGTTCTGGACTGGATAAGAAGGTGAGAGCTGGCTAAACACCAGCATACATCTCTCTGTTTCTTGACATCAGATGTAGTGTGACCAGTTGTTCCATACTCCTGCCTTCATAACTTTCTCCCCATGATGGATTGTAACCTTGAATTGTAAGCAAAATTAAGCCCTTCCCCCTTAAATTGCATTTGTCAAGCATCTTGCACCAATATAAAAGTTAGTTAATACACTCTTTTCTGTTGTTCCATTCATCTTCCTTTCTCCACCCAAACTCCTGCTCTTGCACTGTCTTAAAACTGCAACCTTATCATCTTGAATGAATTTCTTCTCTTCCCTTATCTCAGTTTCTCTGTCTATAAGACAGAAGACTGTGGTGAGGGCTGGAGAGATGGTTCAGCAGTTAAAGTGCTGGCCTGCAAAGCCTAAGGACCTTGGCTCAATTCCCCTTTACCCACATAAAGCCAAATGCATAAGGTGACACATGTCTCTGGAGTTCATTTACAGTGGCTAGAGGCCCTGATGTGCCCATTCTTTCTCTCTCTCTCTCTCAAATTAATTAATTAAATATTTTTAAAAGACTGTGATGAGGTATATCAGTCACTTCTTTTAACACTGTTATACTTAAAGGAAGTGATTTAAGGATTTAAGCGAGGAGGAACTTATTTTGGTACACAGCTTCTGGAGATTTCAGTTCATGGCAGGAGAGGCATGTTAGCAGAAGTGATTCAGTTCATGGTGGAAGAAGTAACTGGTGTAGTTCCTCACATGGTAGAAGTACCAGGAGCTTGACTGGAACCTGAGGCATGTACAGCTTTCAAAGTCCCACCTCTACTGACCCAACTTTGACAGATAAATCTCACATCTCAAAGGTTCTACCTCCTCCTAAAACATCACCAGCTAGGTACCAAGTGTTCAAATACATGAGTGTATTGGGGACATTTCAGACTCAAGCCATAGTACAAGCTAAAGTTGTGGGAAAAGAGTAGTCTAAAATAGGGCCTATGAAAAAAATTCAGAGACTTATATTGCTGTTATTTTGTTTCTTTTGTCTTGTGTAAATTTCTTATCATGATGGACCCTCGACATGACGAATAGCCTTTCATATTGCTCACCTCTGTGAAGTAGAAAACATCTTGTACTTGAAACATCCTGACCCAGAGTTAGTGACCCTCTCTAATTCTATCTCAGTTTAACACCTTTGCTGTTAGCATCAGTGTGAGCCTACCCAGCATGCTATCTTTTCTGTGTTCCTTTAGTAAAACTTCTGTGGAATGTAAGTGTAGTGGTTTGAATGTGAATGCATGCCCCAGGCAGCCTGAGGGGTTTTAAAAATATTTTCATTTATTTATTTGCAACGAGAGAGAAAGAGAGAGAAAATGAGAGGATATGGGCATATCAAGGCCTGTTGGCCATGTAAATGAACTCCAGATGCATGTACACTTTTTGTGTCTGGCTCTATATGATTACTGGAGAATCAAACCCAGGCCTTAACCTGTAATCTTTCTAGACCCTGAGATACTTTTGATTAAGCTTACAACTTTGCAACTTAAGTCTCTAGCAGCTTGCATGAGGTAGTGTCACTGAGCATTCACCAGTCATTTATTCTCAGCACTTTAATGAGTATGGAGTCTCCCAGTAGTCATCATCTTCCTCTTGTGAAGCAGGTCTCAAATCCAATCACAGAGCAATTGGTGTCTCCCATAGCAGTCATGCCACTATCACACCAGTTTGGACATCTTGTCTGGCTGGTTGGTTGTGTAGTTTGCAGTACGACCACTGATGACTTCTCCCCCAGAAGACAACATAGAACTTTCCAGCAATATAACAGCTAGCCAGCTGGGACATGGCTACCAATTCAGTTCCAGCTTGAATTCTCAGTGTTCTGTAACCAACCCATATGGTGTCATTACGAATAGAGTCTGACCATCTAGTTTCTGGTGGGCAAGCAAGCTGTGTGAATTTTTATGGCAATGAACTAGTATAGTTTCTAAGATACAAAGAATGTTGTCTTTCAGAAGTCAAAAAAGGTCCCCTTATTCCAGCTTCAGTTCATTCCTCTAAGTGAGCAGCATTAGTTCCAAAAGTTAAATTTGCAACAGGTGTGTCTGTTGTACATAACTTTATTAAATACCTTATGGGATGGTGGGGTTGTTGAATCTTATAACTATTCTAGATTATGTGTTACTTTCTTCATGGAATGTAAGGATCTTCCCTTTTAATTGCTGGAGAATGTTTTTAATGGTTTTCCTCTTCACCTCAAAAACGACCTCTAAAACCCAGTTAATGTCATTTGAATCTAAGTATAAATATTCTGTTCCTCATTTAATACATTTTCCCCTAAGTGAAATCTATCCCAGCTCCAGGAATGGGGAGAGGGAGAAGAAAATTAAGCTCATAAATATCTTGAATTTATTTGTATTACAAGACTCTCAGCTTCCAATAGGGACTGTAGTTTCATTTCTTTAACAACTATGGATGAGTTCCATCTAGATTCTAGATAATGTTCTAAGCCATGGGCATAGAACAGCGAGCAAAATGAAGGCTTGGCACCAGAGAGCAGTTTACAATCTTACCATATCTTATCAAGACTATATATGACTTCTGTCTTTTCATCCTCTCCAGTTCACCCTACACATATCAGGGTTTAGTGCTTTGAAACACAGTTCTGATTATTTTTCTACTTAAAAACAATCCTCCAAGGGCTTCCACACCCCACCTCTATCACTTACCAAATAAAGTGCTCACCCTTAGCTTGTCATCATTTATAGGCTTCCATGTTTTGGCTCCAATCCCCTTTTGGAATGTTATCCTTCAACTGTTCCCTTTTAAGGACTCTATGTTCTCTGCTACACCTTCTCAACTTGGAAACCTCTGACTGGAATATTCCCCACAAAGTGCCTGTAAAAAGTCTACCCACTTGTGCATGGCCCAGGTCACAAAAGCTCCCCAGTTAGCAGCTTTCTTTCTCCTGGTAATTTACACAGCACTTTAGGCTTTTCCTGTGACCTCTGTTAACCTTCTGCTTTGTGTTGCAGACTACTGCCTTAACTCTGTTTTCCCCATATTTACTGATAGTAATTAGATACATTATACGAGCAAGTCTTGTGATGGTGCCCCCATTTCCTTCGTTCCTGTCCCCAGTCCACTGGAGGCCCTCTTCAGTGGGCTTGCTGTACTAGTCCATAGATAAGGGTTTATGAATTGTACAAGAGGTAGCCAGGTTTTGTGTGTGTGTTTGTGTGTGTGTGTGTGTGTGTGTGTGTGTGTGTGTGTGTGTGTGTGTGTATGTGTTGCTGTTGTTGTTGTTGTTGTTGCTGCTGCTGAGGTGGGGCAATGATTCTGGATATTTTCCCCCACTGTGGCTGTTACAGTCTCTCTGCCCTCTCTTTCACTCAGATCCCTGAGACATGATGGGTGAGTTTTAGGTCTTCTTTATTGGTGAGTTCTTAAGAGTCTCTGTATATCTCCTTTTGATTGTTTTAGGTATCTTCAGTGTCTGTCTTTTCATAGGTTATCTGACTTGCTGTGGAGGTAGGTCTCTTGCTCCTCTCACTGCCTTAACTCTTAAAATGGGAAACATGAGACTCCTTAAGCAGGAAGGACACTGGAGCATTTTGGGTTGCTTTCTGCCTCAGAAGTTTGTCTGTGAATCTAATCTGACCTTCTATACAGTGCTACTTTCACATGAGCACATCTTTTCTTCTGTGAGCCTAGGGGGACATACCATTAATCTGAGATCATCACTGCAGCTGTCACTATCTTCACAACATAGTGCCAGTCACACTTCTATCACTGAGAGAGGAAGGGATTTTGAGTCCTCACAGCCTCCAGAGGACCTACTGATAGTCAGTGCCTGCTGAGGGGCAGGGAGTCATTGTCTTCAGTGATGTATCTACCTAGTATGTGGGGGGAAGAAGAGGGGCTTCCACGGGAGGGGTATAAGAGATGGTAGTGGGAGGCTATACTAATATATACATATATATATACTATTATATATATAATCATTGTCAAAGAATGAAAATATTGCAGTTCATCATTAAAAATCAAAACAGAGTTGCAGAGCTGGCAAAATTGTTGGGAATAAGTAATTATTTCATGCTAAGTCTCAGGCAGGATATGTAAACCACCCCTTCCAAAGCTCAGAGAATCTTGCAGAAGAGGAGGGCAAAAAGAAAGTAAGAGCAGGAAGATGGGGAGTTGAGCTGTTAAATGCTCTCTTCTGGATATGGCATGGCCATTACCCTCATGAACTCACAGCAACTGTAGTTTCCTACAAAGTATTGAGCCTGGCAGTACTTTAACATCACAGGGGGAAGAATGCATGAGACCCCCTACCCATCCATACTACTTAATGGCAGCTAATAGTTTCTGGGAGAAGAGGAGTCAGGTTCATCAGTGGTGTAGCCACAAGTAAGTAGCCCATTCCACAGAAAATAACCTTCCATCCAAGATCATGTAAGCAAACTTCATTTACACAATGGGTAAAACAAATAAGACCTGAAAGTAAGATGCAGATTAATGGGGAAGAAGGGTGTTAATGGGATGGGAATGGGATCAAATCATAGCCCATACACAGTCTCGTGCCCATTTATTTACATTAAAAGTTGGGATCCCACAATAGCTAGGAAATGAAATCAACTGATGACTAGATGAAGACATAGACTAGGTACAAAATGTGGTTCATACACACAACAGTGTTTTAGTCTGCTGAAAGAAAATTGAAGTTGCAAAATTTGTTGGAAAATAGATGAAATTGGAAAAAATACATATACTTAGTGAGATAACTCAGACCTGACAAGACAAAAATCACATTTTCTCCGATATATGCTGGGGTTTATTTTCATTGAATTTTTTTTATCATTTTATAGAGACATTCTTATCCTCGTTCTCACTATGATCCTCCACCAAGCCGGCAGGCTGGAGGTCTTCCCTGGTTTCCTGGAGCCAGAAGTCATCGGGGAGCTCTTATGGATTCCCAGCAAGCATCAGGGACTATTGTACAGATTGTCATCAATAACAAGTACAAGCATGGACAAGGTAAGGGTTAGCCTTCTTTTGGACTGCATCCAACCCAGGGCCACAGCATGCTGGAACTGGGAAATGATGCTTTCTCCCATGAATAGCATGAAATGGGTTTGAAAAGAGGACTCCAGATGGCTCACTCAGCCGTGGGACAAGCTGCAGTAACATCTATGCGGATACATGGGCTTTACTTTCTCCTGCACTGTGTTCTCTGGCTTCCACCTTCCCAACCCTAATAGCAGAGTTGAGAAGAGGGGAAATTCAAACAACTGACTGGTTTTTAGTTTTATAAGCATCCCATCAATCAGATCTTTTACATAAAAACTCAACTGGTTCCTTTTTCTGAAGGCACAGACATGTTTTGTTTCCTTTAGGAAGAAAACAAATCAAAGGCAATTCTCTGAACTGGTTAAAAGTAAATTATTAAACCAAATGATTGACTAACATGCGTGAAAAACAATGCATTACATAGAACTCCTACTATAAATCTCAACCAGTCAGTCAAGCCAAAGCTAGCTGCTTACATCTGTTCCTGGTTAGATGTAAATTTCAGATTACAGATAAGAAATCAAATCACTATTGAAATTGACAGGCTTAAAAGAACATTCTAAATGCAACTTAATAAAAGGATGGTTATTAAACTAGTTGGAAATGTTTATTATTTATCTGTCCATCTCTACCTCCATTAATTTGAAATTTATTATTTTTAAGTTCTAATGCATCCTGATAAAAGTTGATGAAAAGAGGAGGAGTTAAAGATGCAGTTTGACTTTTCAATCCTAAATGACCCCCAATAGATTCCATTTGCTCTGAAAGCATTTCAAAACTTTAAATAAAATGGGGAGATAACTCAGTTGGTAAAGTTCTTGCCCTGAATCCATGGGGACCTGAGTTATCACACAATATCCATATAAATGCCAGGTATGATGGCACATACCTGTAATCTCAATGTGGGGAGGCAGAGATGGACAGATCCCTGCAGCTCATTGGCTAATGAGTCTAGGTGAATCAGTGAGCTTCCATCCAGTGAAATACCCTGTCTAAAAAAGAGCTGGATGTCATACCTCAAGATAATACCACAGGTTGTTCTCTGGCCTTTACATACACACATGTACATGCACTCACACACATGCAAATATTCATATATACATGCATACCACACATAATTTATTGTAGTTACATTGTCATTGCTTGGACAATCACCAGCCTATGGGATACAAGTGTTTATTTCAGGCATACAAACTCCAGGGGAAGTTCCACTATAACAGAAGACCCTGGCTCACCTCCATACGTCCATAACACAGAGACACAACCAACAGCCAGCAAGCACCATCAGCCAGAGATCAAACTGTCTCTCTACACATCTCAGGCTTGACTTAAGATCTGTCCCCCCAGTGACAGACCTCCTCCAACAGGCTGCTGGAGGCTTAAGTGAGAAGCTTAGTTTATACTACCTGAGTCAATGAGGGCCATACACTTGCATTCAAACCACCACATACATACATGCACACAAACACAAAAGAGTGGGAAATATCCTTCAAATGTTATAAATCCCATACTTTCCCTATGACCTCTTCATATTTAGAGTAAGGGTCATCACTTGACTGCCTCTATGTCCTACAAAAGCCCTGATGCTTTATATTTATATAGCTACCCATTGATCTGGATATAGCCTGTCCTGTCTGAGCTTTCTGGTAGAGTTCATTGAAGAATCCCTTGCCTTCACCTCTCCTCCCCATCTCGATGATTTAAATCATCTTGAGAATTTGTTGGAGAGGAAGGCTATGTTTTGTCTAGGATTCCAACTTTACTATATTCCACTGCAGAGTGTGGGCTCCTACCCAGTTTGGACTGTTTCCTCAGTCCAGAGGTTTGGAAAGGAGATGTTACCTAGCTATCTAACACTGGGGGTCCTGCCTGAGCTGCTCCTCAATACTGCTCACCCTTCTCCTGAGCTTTCTTGCTAATGATGGGGTCTCCTGAAATATATCCACTTGGTTCATTGTTAAAGCCACAGAAGAGGGAAAATATCATTTTGAACTTGAACCCAGCATAAATATTTTTGAAGCAGATTCTGTGCCCACTTGATCACATGGTTAAGGAGGGAGGGATACTGTCTGGAGAGGGAGACAAGTGGTAAGGATAGGGGAAAGAGCCACACCTTCTGCTTGATTTGTATGATCATGTTCATAGCCCTGAACCTCACACTTTAGGTATCTGCTATGACTCACTGTAATTTGGGAAGTTTCTCCAGTTTAGGTTCTTGGAAATCTTTCTGTGGACTGACCCGGTAGAAGGCTCAGTACTTTAACAGCTCTTACAAAGTAAAGAAAAAAGCTGCCAATATCTTTCATATTTTTAATATGACCCAGTGGATTTGATGAGAAAGAAATAGCATAATGATTCATCCCAATCCTGTGCTTCAGCCAAATCAGTCTATTCCTAGAAACGCCCCGTGGGACCCTGCCCAAAGTGATGCATCCTATGCTAAAGTTGTTGATTGGGATGCAACAGGTCTTCCTGGGCATAAAGAGGTGCTGAGTACAGTGAAAGACACACCCAGACCCAATCATCTTCAGATTTCCTCATTCTCATCCTTCCAAAAATCGAGACTAATCCTTCTCAGACCTTCCGCTTCACAGCCTTGCCCGTGCATTTCTTAACCTGGAGCCTAGCTCCATGCCACATAGTAGTAGCCTAGTAAATTTGGGGTTGGTTTCTATGGAATGATGCTCCTGTGGCCCTTCTCCTTCATAGGTACCACTGCCTGCAACCCAAATGCTTGCTCTTTCAAGGCCACTCAGAAAACATGAGGCTCATGACTATGTTTCCCCTCAACAAATGACTGAGACTCAAGGGATATGTGTGGGATATGGGATAATTTGCTCAAACCAAATCTCTCTAGCCATTACCAAGTAGGAGACTGAAAAAAAATCACTTGATGACTGGGGATATATAAAAAAAAGCCCTTTACAAGTTACCTGAGAGATATTGTCTTTTTCTTTTCATTCTTGTGTTAACACCTCCCTTCCTACACCGAAGTGTAAGCCAACAGCACTGAGTTGCATATCCATCTATGGGAAGATCAGACTCTCATAGCATTTGAAATTCTGAATGGATTTGATTCAGGATCTGAAAGAAACTGGTCCTTTGAAAAAACAGTCGTTTTTGCATGTGACCTTCTGGATGGCAATTTTCACTGAGAAATTGTTAAGCCTATACATCTACTTGTGTCATACAAACCTTCTATGACACTCAAAATGTTAGTAATGCTACAATCTACCAGAGATTCTGTATCAGGTGTTCATGACAGATGAAAAGAACCTTACTTTCAGATGTCATTTTGTTCTTCCAGTTGGAAAAAAAATACAGATTGCCCACTACGTGTCACAATATTTGTAAGATGAACATGGGTGACTGTGAAGCATAAACTGTGCTGTGGTCAGAGACTGTTCTGTAAATGCATCTCCATGTATATGACAAGGACAAAGGAGGCTTGTAAGGAATTCACAGCTTGAATTCTGAACATCTTACCTCCCTTGCTTTTAATATACACTTCTATGTTCTCTTCCAGTGTGTGTTTCCAATGGAAAGACCTACTCCCATGGCGAGTCCTGGCACCCAAATCTCCGGGCATTTGGCATTGTGGAATGTGTGCTGTGCACTTGTAATGTCACCAAGCAAGAGTGTAAGAAAATACACTGCCCCAATCGATACCCCTGCAAGTATCCTCAAAAAATTGATGGGAAGTGCTGCAAGGTGTGTCCAGGTAAAAAGGCAAAAGGTGTGTTAGTTGGAGAACCTGCCTTTGGTTGACCAACATCCACACACGATCCTTTTCAACTTTCCTTAGGCATTGGAAACATAATCAGCATTTTATATAATTAAAACGATAATAGTTCTAGCAAGAATGAACTTCATTCTTTCTCTTCTCAAGAGACTGATAAGATGGTTACTTGGAACAAATTTAGTACTCAGAAATATTCTGGAGACCTGCTTGTGCCTACCACCTCCCACATAGCCTGAATTACTGACCTCTCTCTTTCTTCTCTACTAGGAGAGTTGAGGTTATGATAATTTTAGGGAAAACAGTCACACCTCTCATTTTTATCATTATGTAACTCATTACAAGCTATATCCAATACCCTTTTCAGATGATAGTTAAGTTGTAGTGGAAGTCGACCAGGTTCTGATCCAAATCTTAAGTCATCATATGGCCTTGAAAATATCAGCCATATCCACTCTAGGCCTCATGAGCTCCATGTGAAAAATTAAAACAGTTGGGCTGGAGAGATGGCTCAGCAGTTAAGGCACTTGCCTCCAGTGACTAAAGCTCCAGGTTCAATTCCCCAGGACCCACATAAGCCAGACCCACAAGGTGGTGGCTCTGGTGCTCTATCTATCTATCTCTCTCTGTATCTCTCTGATTGAAAAATAAATAAAATATTTTAAAAAAATTAAAACAGTTGATCTCTAAATTCTGTTTTATATAGATTTTGCATGTTCTTTATTTTTGAGGCATAATATTTATATATATTTATGGGGTACAATATGATAATCTGAAATATGTATACAATGTATAATTATCAAGCCAGGATAATTATTATTTCATCTCCTCTAATATTTATCATTTTATTGTGTTTAGAATCTTCAGACACTTCTCATTATTTTGCAATAGATCATAAATTTTTTTACTATAGTCAATCACCTACAGAGCTATAGGAAACCAGAAATAATTTCCTTTACCTGTTTGTTATAAAACCTCTCTATCTCTTTTCCCTACTCTCCAACACTAAAATCCTACAATTATATTACATATCTTTTAAAGATAAGAAAACCGAGGTATATAAAGTCACTTGTCCAGAATCATGGAACTAATAATAACATCATGGCCTAGAACCCAGGTCACTTCTGGCCAATTGTCTTTTCCCATACAAAATGATGTCATCTTTTTAACATGATGAATTATTCAAAGCATGACTTTTAAACATGAGCATAAAAAATATAGTCTACAATATGGACAGTGACAGAGTATGGAAGGACTAATCAAGCATTTTAACCCCATCTTGCCAGTGGTTTCCTGTATGATCCAAATCATGTTATTTCACTCCTATGAGCATTCTTTTCATTTCCCCTTCAAGAGGAAATGGTTAAAGCAGTTGATCTCCTGGGGTCTTCTCATCCCAACATTCCATAGTCAATGAACTAGCCACTCCCAGGCCCATGAATTCATCATTTCTTAGGCCCATTGCAAAGAGTTTATATAAACACAGATGAAAAAACAAACACTTTTAAATGCAGACAGAGGAGAGCTAAATCAATTTTTCCTTCCAATTAGGCAATCCCTTATGACAAACAAGCATGCAGTTAGACTATGTATATTCATTGGCTATTTATGCATTAGCCAGTGATTCCAAAACTTGCTGTACATTGGAATCACCTAGAGCATCTAAAAATACCAGTGTCCCATACCCAAACATTAGGATTTAATGGATGTGAATTATGACTGGGCTTTGGAATTTTTTTTAAGATATTGGGAGGGGATTATGGTCATATGACATGATCTTCATATGTAAAAAAAATTGTCAATAAAACTTTTCTAAAAAGATTGCCAGCCTATATATATATATATGCCAGAAGGTTCAGGGAGTGGCCCAGAGTGGCTTATGTATGGTCTTGTCACTCACAATGTGATTTATGGACCAACAGTCCTCGAAGTAGGCTAACACTTAGGCCCTCTCCCCATAGACTGAATCAGACTCAGAATCAGCAATTTATCAAGATTCCCAGGTGATTCTAATTATATAATGTTAAAGCTTCAGAAGCACTAACTTAAGACACAAGCAAAAGCCTCAGTGAAGCTATAAAGAGAGCTCTGATGTTAAAGGCATTCACTTGCAAACCATGATGGCCTGGGTTCAAGTTTCTAGTACCCATTCAAAGGCAGATGCACAAAGTGGCACATGCATCTGGAGTTCACTTGCAATGGCAAGAGGCCCTGGTGTGCCTGTTCTCTCTCTTTCTCTCCTCTTGCCTCTCTCTTTCCTCCTTTTAAATAAATTTAAAATATTTTAAATCTCCCTCATACAATGTATGTAATTATGGATAATAAAGACAAAAAAGATTTAAAAAATCAGCAGTGAAGCTAAAAATAAAACTCTTCCTCATTATAATATAATGGCCTCTGAATTCCACAGTTATTGGAGCAGGGTGTGGATAGGAAAAACATGAGCTAGCTGATATTGGGTACAAGTGAGATATTAAAGTTCATAAGAAAATGTCCTTATTAGTGGTAAGGAGTTAGCACATTTTAACAATAATATAGGTATGATGTCACCCAAACCTGATGACTTACAGACTTCCAAGTCTGTGATCTCACTGAATCATCAACTCTCTTAATACCAGTTTGTTGTAACTTCATAAACACAATTTATAAGGAACATTCAGGAATAATAGCTACCTAAATACCCAAGTTAAGAAAAACCTTCTCACTGCTTTATATTACATTTTGAATCTGGGACATTCAGAGAAAATTCCATTTTAATGTGTGTTTAGAATTTTATTAATAGGGGCTGGAATGATTGCTCAGGGGTTAAGACACTTGCCTGCAAAGTCTAATGACCCAGATTTGATTCCCCAGTATCCATGTAAAGCCAGTTGCACAAAGTAGCACATGCATCTGAAGTTCATTTCCTGCAACTGGAGGGCCTGGTGTACCCATGCTCTCTGTCACCTATCTCTCTCTCTGCTTGCAAAGAAATAAATAAAATAAAAACTTTAAAAATGCAAGTTTTAAAAAATATTTTATTAATACAAGTGATTCATATGAAAAGAAAATGCAGAGTTGTGAAAACAAGACACAGAACAGGCATTACTTTCTAAAGTAATTTCCCTCTCATGTTGGCAATGATTATTAAAACATCTGAATAGGCAACTCCACTTCCAAGTTTCCTAAGAAAGCAAATGGAGACAAACACAAAGACACATAAACAAGGATTTTTACAGCACTGTTTTTAATACTAGTGAAAAAATTGCAAAGAATTAGAAAATCCACCAGTATGGGAATGGCTAAACTATGGGATTTTTGCACTGTGGAATATTATACAAGTATTAAAACTATTATAGGCCAAGATTGCTGGCATGAAAAAGGTGTTCACAATACATTAATTACAAAAAGAAAGCTATAAATTTGTATATTATAACTGCTTTTTGTGTAAAGAAAGTGTTTATGAGCACTTAGATTTTTTTTCTTTGAAGCCTGGAAGAGAATATGGCAGAATGTTCACATGGATTATTTTTAGTGCCTGAATTATCAACTACTACTCTTTTCTTTTTTCATTTGTAATTTCTAAATTTTCAATAGTAAACATGTATTACTTTCATCATTTGAAAAAAACAATAAAAATCATTGTTGAAAAAACTGCTCTCCATAATCCCGATTGTTAATATATTGAATTATCTGACCGACTAAAGCAGTTTCTCTGGAGCTGTTTTTCCTGTTTTCCACCCTGCTCATATATGTGGAGATAGATTACTTGGACAACATGGACAGAGAGGGTTTCAATCCCATTCTATATACTTTTCTCTCTTTGAAGCAGGCCTGGCTGTCTGCATATTAAATCTCTCAAGAGTCACTATCCAAATAGCCTGTGGCATCTGCTTGAAATGCTCAGCAACTGCAGAGATTTGGGGACATGCCTTTATCCATGCATTGATCTAGAAGTATGTATTAAGTACCCACTGCATGCAAAACACTGTTCCAGACACTGAACAGAGAAGGATAAGACAGACAACGGCAAGCGGAGAAGAAACTCTAAATCCAAATCAACATAATTATTGTAGGATGTGATGAGGACTGTGAAGAAAAAGAAAATGATCAAGAACTAGGGAATGGGGCAGGAGACACTTCTAAGAGACTTGTCAGGGAAGGCTTCTCTGAAAGGGTGATACTTAAATGGTGACAAATGGGAAAATCACAACATCTTAAACTAATAATAATAATGGCACATGACCTAGGGAAAAAGAGACAAAGGGTGTGCAAAGATATTGGGGAAAACACAATAATATCAACTATGTAGTCAGGGAAAAATAAAATTCACTGATAGCCAAGCCAAGTTTCATCATAACAAATGACTGTAGGCTCCTCTAGTAACAGGCTAGAACCAATGTAAATGATCCAGATTTTCACTGGCTCTGGTAGAAGATGGCCTTGTTTTGCTTATCGGTTGTCACTTAAAGGACTGGGTGAGACTTAACACTTCCCAAAGGTTCCTCAACTCATCTCTCATATCCATGGTACCACCCTAATACCTGGAATTCCCTACACATTTCTTTTTGATTTGGGTATAACATACACCTGTTTTGATAGAAAAAAGTTTCCTGGCCTCAGAAAACAGATCTCTTTGGTTAGTCATTACTCACTGGAGACTGAGAGACCGCCTCAAGTAGAGGTCCACGTTTGGACTATTCGAAAAGGTAATGAAGATGCAGTTAGTAGGTTTGTGTGTGTGTGTGTGTGTGTGTGTGTGTGTGTGTGTGTGTGTGTGTGTGTGTGTGTGTGTGTGTGTAAGTTTCTTAGTTCTAGGGGACTCAGGACAGGAGCATTCTCACAGGAATGGGGATGTGGCCAGAAATGACTTCAAGCATGATGTGGCTCTGTGGAAGTAAACGGGAGTAGATGAGCATGGAGGTGGAGCAGCAAAACATGGAGAACATGGGAAGGGAAAGCTGTTGCTAAATAAGTCCTTCTGAAAATAGAATTTGCCTCATTTAGTATCTTCTAGTGCCATCCAGGTCTGAGTCACTAACAGGGTTTTGTTGCCTGTAGATGCCTTCCTTCTTATAAATCTGGCTATTAGGAGGAGGGAGTGGTGGTCTCGGATCACTCTTCAGGGTTCTGGGAGAACTTTGAGCAGATGACAAGTATTTCCAGTGCCACCATGGGTTAGATTTCATATGCCAGAGCCATAGCTAACATTAACCTATGAGCAGAGTTCATTACAGAGGTGACAGTTGAACACATTGAAGTCCCTGTACACTCAATAACCACCTCCCTCCCATTTGAAAAGTGTTAATACATAGCCCTTTCTAGCCTAATGACACCAGAAAATAATAGCTTGTCAAGTAATTAAATATCTTTAAAAGAAAAAGAAGAGAAAAGAAGGTTGAGTCTAAAATAATCCACAAATTGAGCAATCCAACCTGGGATTGTCAAGAGTAGAGATGGTTTTGTTCCAAATGTGTCAAGGGTTGGGAGTAGTGGAAAGGCTAATCAGGTCAGCAATTTGATTACAACATCCAGTCCAGTGTGTCTGATTGGCTGATAGCGAGTTTTTCCAGTTTGAGCCAAAGATCCAAAACACTTAAACCTAATTGGTTTCATCCTTAGCAATTCTGATATGCTGACAGATGGCTTTAAACCATACTTAAAGGTTTCAGGGAGTCAACAGCTTCTCTCTTTTACTCCTGATATGAGTGGACACTTTCAATACACAGTAGAGGAGGGTACTGCTTAAGAAGCAAGCAAAGAAAGAACTCACTGATAAACAACCAGGAGAATTTATTTTTGGTAGTGATCTTGGGAAAGGGATGCAGTAAAATAGGAAATACTAGGTTGGTGCCTTTATTGCTGGTAGCTGAAATTCAACAGTTTAGATTACACATTAAATGATCCACAGATGGGGAATTTGACCAACTTTTTGTGTCTACCAACCATTTATTTGGCATAGTATCCATATGACTAATTTGACATCTAGGTTTTGGCACTGGTGCTGATCCAGTATTATCATTCCTCTTACAAACAAATCAAAGAGCATTCAAAAATGTCAAGCCAATTTGGAGAGATCCATTGGGCAAGTATATGCACATAGATGAATGTCATGAATGTTTTCTAAGTATACTTAAATGATATCAGAATGTAAACCATGGCCCTCTGTCAGCCCCATTTCCTGGGCCTCTCTTGGCAACCCTGGGCTAGACAGAATGTGATCTTGACCTAGTATGGCAAATCTAGTGTTCCCTTAAGTTCCTAAGAGGTTTGTACCTAGCTGTGTTCTTCCTGCTTGTGAAAGTGAACCTCTCAGTGATAGTTCTAGGGAGATCATCACATGCAACAATGAGGGGTGCCATGCATCTTGGTAATTTGGTGGCTATTTTAGAGCTGCCTGAGGTGAATAAATAAGATAAAGATGGGAACTGTGTCTCAGATTGTTCTCAATTGTCCTTCTGATATGTAAGATGTCATGAACAGCAACCTGGCTAAATGCAGAAGTTCACTTCTAGATTTAGAAAACCATGTCAAAACTCTACTTGCTTCCTGGTTCCAGAAGAACTTCCAAGTCAAAACTTTGACAGCAAAAGTTACTTTTGTGGAGAAGAAACAATGCCTGTGTATGAGTCTGTATTCATGGAAGATGGGGAGACTACCAGAAAAATAGCACTGGAGACTGAGAGACCGCCTCAAGTAGAGGTCCACATTTGGACTATTCGAAAAGGTAATGAAGATGGAGTTAGTAGGTTTGTGTGTGTGTGTGTGTGTGTGTGTGTGTGTGTGTGTGTGTGTGTGTGTGTATGTGTGTGTGTGAAAGAGGGGCCCAGGCTCTCCTTCATTGTGCTTCAACATGCTCCTCTGTTTGGGTCAGAAGTTATCTTGTATTACTGAGCACAAAATACCCAGGCTTCATCTCCTTTATTGCTTATAGACCTCTGAACCATGGTTTAAGTGGCCTGGGATTCTACTGCTGGCTCTCATATTTAGCCAGGAGGACATGGTTTGTCAGTGCTTTAACATAGTTTGCCAGATTTTAGCCAAAGGCAGAATTTCTAATGTTGTCTCTGGCTAGAGAAGCTCCAACCAGCATCCATGCTTGATTCAATGTGGCTTTTCCTAGGAGAGGATCCCATAGTCAGCAGTACTAGCTCCCTTATCTCTAGTCCCTGAAGACACCAAGGAGAGGCCAGTTTGCCAAAGAAAGTAATGGAGTCAATTAAAACCATTGGGCCATCCAAGTTCCTGATTAAACAGATTCCACAGCCCAGCTCAATACTCCTAAGCCTTGGTAATGAGATGAAATGCTCAGCCTGGGCAGAAAAAGGGATCTGTGTTTCCAGAAAGAGCTAGAGATTGTTTTACCATCTGCTCTGCTTTTTCCTTGGCCCCAGGCATCCTCCAGCACTTCCACATTGAAAAGATCTCCAAGAGGATGTTTGAGGAGCTCCATCACTTCAAACTGGTGACCCGGACAACACTGGGTAAGTGGTACCTCTTTTTACTCCTCCCTGGAAAACACATTTCACTTTACAATGCAGCATAGCCACACTTGAAGTTACTGTGAACATTAGCAATGCTCAATATCAGTATTTGAGCATGTTCTGTTTCTCCTCTGAAGACTAATAGTGTCCTGAATGTGAACTGAAAAGCTTGGACATGATGAATACAAATCGAGGTATGTCCATGTATAAGCTACCTCAGGTCAAAGATTCCTGAGTGTATTTAAGGAAACTCCAGCCAGATTTGTTCAATACTATGACAGTGCAATACGATGTTATCATCTAGAGAGGTTGCACTTGAGAACTGTCCAATCAAGGTTCAAAACAGTCACAACGTAAACACATATTTTAAATATTTTTTTAATTCATAGCTATTCTGGACCTCATGCAGCCACACGGGGCTCTTTGGCCATAGTTTGGACATGCCTTTCAGTTAAACCAGGCTTCTGGAGGGTTGAAAATAACTTATTGAGATTTCAGGGATGATACAGTTGTGGAGACTTCACATTTGGAGGGCTATGCTCTCTTGTGGTAGTGTTGAGAGACAGAGAAAATCAATCCTGTGTTGGAACAAAGCTCTTTGAGGCTTAGAACTCCCTTTGGGTGGTCACGTTTCTTTAAAAGCATTCAGGCAGACCTGCAGCACTCTTGTTTTCTACACTAGGTGGAGCTTAGGGACTAGATACTGTAGGGCACTGGGGTGGGGACAGGAGCACTTCTATTGGAATAAAAGGCACCAGACTTCTTTTTATCCACTAGGAATTCTAATGGGCGAGACAGGACATGAACAGGCCTTCAGTGTAAATTAGCATAGCTCTGAGGAGTTAAATGCCTAAATGCTGATGGTAATCTGCAAAGAACAATGAGATGAGAGCCAGGTGGGCTTAGTCTGGAAGGCTTGGGGAGGAGGTGTGTTTTTTGAAGGAAAGGGGTGTGACTGGGCAACTGGTCAAGAAATCAGTGCAGGGAGAGGGTGCAGCCTAAGAGATTCAGACAGGAGCAAATAAGAAATGTGGGTGGGGGTGAGAAAAGATGACAAAGGCCACTTAGTGTGCACTGGAAGCTGAAGGATTGGTAGGAAGTCATTAGAGAGCTTTGAAGAAGCCAGAGAAAAGCTTACATGCAATCAAGTAACAACGAGAGTTCCTGCAAAATTATAGACAGCACAGGGATATAAAATGGTCTTTGGGCTCCTAAATATATTCATTAAGCCCCTGCCTTGATGAAGCCATAATGTGAGGAAGCCAATTTGCCGTGCTAAGAAGGCCAACTTTATATCCAGACCAGAGAACCCTAGTGGAGGTTTATTGTCAGGTAATTGGTGCATTCACATCTGGCTCTTAGAAGTAGGTCCTTGCTGTGAGGAGTGGGGTGGACTGTCAGTTGCAAAGTGAGCAAGAGGATGACCTAGGAAGCTAGTGCATTGTACTAAATCAGGGAAACCAGGTAGGAGAGGTCACTGTGAGAGATGTTTCTAAGGTTAAAGCAACAAGTGTCAAGGAGAGAAATGACTTTGGAATGACTCCGCTATTAACAGCTTTATTGACAGGGTATAATGAAGTTCACCAATAGGAAACTGAAAAATGAGCAGGTATTGGTTAAAAACAGCTGTATACTCAGAAGAAATTTCGATGAAGGTGTTTGAGAAACAGCTGGAAATACGTTGAGGTCAATTGCATATTTTCTGCGTGATTAATGAAAAAATAAAATGAACAATATGTGAATTTGAATGCGGCTATTGGGAAGCCCTTTGTGTAAGTAAGGAATAAAGGGAGCAGAGTCTAGAATCCCAGGATCCATTGGATGATTTTTGAAATTACCATTTCACTACAAAGAACGAATTTTCATTCATGTGGTGTGCAAGGCTCTGCCCAGGCTCCAGAGGGCTTTCAAAAATAATTTAAACATTCTCTGTGCCCATAGGAGTTAGCATTTGGATGTTCAATGTAGTAGGTATTATGTGACTCAAACTTTGGGCAACTGAAGGAAATGGGTAATGCTTTAATCCACTCGGGCCATTGGGGACAAAGAATAAGCCCAACTTCTTCACATTATGCACCTTGCAGAAGGTGACCCACCATAAGTCTTTGGTAAAAATTTCTTCTTTTCCTTTGTCCTTCTACTTTTCTACTGAGTTGGAGAGAATAAAGAAAGATGAATAATCTAAGGAGACTGGAACAATGAAATCAAATTTGGGGGGATTGTGTTCTCATATGGCTAGGGAAAGCAAAGAGATTCAAAACAGTTTGGCTGAACTTGGACTGGCTGTTTTCCAGGTTTCAGTACTATGAGTACAAAAGTAACAATAAAAGTGAAGAGGATATCCCAGGTGCATAAGAGAAAACAGGCCATGGTACCCATATAGGTGTTAACAGAGAGGAAAGGGATATGAGGGGATATGAGAATGGACACCCATAAGGAGCCATGAGGGGGATTTAGTGGTATCAAGGTTGCATAAGCACAATGTGGATATAAAAGAAAGTCAAGGTGAGCGATCAGTTATTGATAAAGGATGGTAGGAATGGAGAAAATGATGGTGGATAGTCAAGTAACCCAAACCATTATGTGGTGCCCCAAGTGAGCAAGCAAAACCCTAGGAATTCAATTGGTATTGTTTTCTTTTTATCAAACTTTTTTTTGATTAAAACAGGAGTTTGAACTAGTATTGTTTTCTACAAGGCCTTTTTATTTACTTATTTTTTTTATTCAACTTTTAAGCAAATCCTCAAGCAAGCCACCTAAAGAGCAATAAAACAGATAGTGGATTATTTTACAAATGGCAAAATACTATCAAAATTCCAAAAATATGCCTAGAATTTATTGTTGAAGAAGCAATTACATATTTGGGGAATCTTACAAATGCTGTATATTTAAGTAAACACTCCATGTCATATTTTCCATCTCTACCTCTAGAAGATTCTGGTGGATGTGGGTGGATTTTTCTAAAACTATCTGCCATTATATTTCAAATCCCCTTGTGGGTCTACAAGTAAGTGGGTAAGGATGAGGTATGTGGTTTTATTCCTAAAGTGGTCCGCTCTTCTCTTACAGCATCCTGACTATTTTGTGTTTCCCTTTTAGGCCAGTGGAAGATCTTCACTGAAGGAGAGGCTAAGATCAGCCAGATGTGTTCAAGTCAAGTGTGCAGAACAGAGCTCAAAGATTTGGTCAAGGTTTTGTACCTGGAGAGGTCTGAAAAGGGCCTCTGTTAAGAGAGTCAGGATTGGATAGTGTCAATCATGAAAACTCAAGCTGCAGCTGGTCTGCCGCCTCATTTTGCTTAAATCAACTTTGCTCTAAAACCCCAAACTCAAATACACTCAATTATTCACGCCAGGCACAGCATAACTTGCTCCTCCATGTGTAGTTGTGTGTCAGCCCTCAAACATGTCCTCTAAAGAAACTAGAAGAGCTTGAAGGATTTGTGGAGGGAGGAGGGGAAGAACACCTTAGTACAACTCTAGTTTCTTTGATAATCATATTTCTTTACAGGTAAAAGCAAAGAAAACCCAGGGTTTCTGTTTCAAAAGTTGCTCACATAAAAGAAAGACAGGGAGCTGCTTAGGTGGAGTTGTGTCATCTTGAGCAATTATTTGTATGAAATACTAGTTGAATGCTAGAACTTCTTTTGTTCTCTAAGAAAAATTGGCTCCGTGGCTAGAGACACAGCTCCATGGTAGAGCACTTACCTAGCATGCATGAGACCCTGGGTTCATCTCCAGCACTACAAAGAAAATTACTCATCTTCATATGCACATACACACACGGACATGAAACCTCAGACTCCAGTCTGCCCTGCTTTCTTTTCTCTTGCCCTCAAGTCCCTTGGAGGTTGTTGGTATTCTGGAGAAAAAAATAGAAAATTATCAGCAGAAGGTTCTGCGTTTGAGCCTTTAAAGGAATTTTGGAAGTCACCAATTGTTGTGGCAGGCTGAAGAAAAGGGGCACTGTTTCACGGTCTTTTTCACTTTGAAGTGGTGAATAAATTTTTCCTAATGATACCCTTTCTCTTTCCTCCCTGAATCTATAGAGGCTCCATAAGATTAGTTAAAAGTTAGAATTGGGTAAGATTGTCAGAAACTGAATCCATAGAAAGCAAAATAATTGTTAAAGCAGTTGATAAAGTTAAATAGACCATCATTTTGTTTTCACAGAAATAGAATTCAGTTGTTAGTAGGTCATTACTAATTTTCTCTAGGCCCCCATTGTCTAATGAGAAATTTTCGGTCTAATTAAAAGTATAGCTTTCCTTCTTTGAGTACAAGATTTGATGTTTTTTTTTTTTTCACTTTTAAAAGAGGTTCAATCCTCCTGAACTTCCAAATGTTGGATCTTCAGAATGTTGGCTCATGCAGGGCGCTAAGCATTCTGTGAAGATCTTTACCCTCAACTTTACTACTATCCTTGCCTTTGTCCACAAGCATGGATTTGCATCAGGGATTTAAAGAAGGCAAGTTTCTATTTGCAGTCTAATAACACAACATAAATTGTCCATTCTGAGGCCTGGCTTTAGAATTCATCTTTGTGGGAAAAACATAAATTCTTCACAACAAGAATCTGAAGCTTGCTTTTTGGATTTGACCCCCTCTGAGGGACATGAATGAGCTCTCATGAGTGCTTAGGAGTTAATAAGGAGCCAACATTCCCATATCTCCCACACTATGATCACCACAGGTGAGAGAACTTGTTTTTCCTTCATGTAGGTGTCACCAGTAAGGAAAAATATGAAAAGCCCAGGCTTTATGGCACCAGGAATAGAAGAATCTATTCCCATAAAAGAGACACAAAGGCTTTGGGGACAGTGTTTCATGAATTAAGCTTCATGCCAGCCATCGAGTACCTTTTCCTCAGGAGAGGAGTGTGGGACATCCTGGACCGAAAGCCGCAGAAGCTTATTATGTGTTTGATAGGGGAAGGAAGGGTTAGTCAGCTCTGCCTCTCTTAGAAGAAGCCCTATTTCCATAGTGTAAAGAATAGTAACCAAATCCTCAAGCAAACCGGTGATTCCCCTTCTAGATGATTCACCCCAAAACCTTCCCACCCAGGTGCTCTCTGAAAGATTAGCCTCAAGCAAACCACCAGAGAGCTTTCCTAGATAGACTGCCTCCAGGTGCAGGGGCACACCTTTCCAAATTGCTGAGGGAAGGAGGAGCTGAAGAGTTGTGGTAAGTCAGGGCGTAGGACTTAGGGGACAGAAGCCAAACAGCCTTTAGTTAGTAGAGAATAACTGATGTGCTACTTTTGTGTATTTATTTGTATCATAAACACTTGGGACAACAAAGAACATAGCACCATTTCGCAGTTGTAGCCATTTTCTAGTTAGCTCATGTAAGCAGGCATGAGTAACGTAACAGTATTATGCTTTCACTCATCTCATAGGACATGTACTGAAATATGGTACTTACTTCTGTAGTCACTGTGTTACTGGATTTTTAAGTTAATAAAATTTTCATTTTGAGGTCATCTACAGAGAAGTCATGTGAATAATTGACTCTTGGTGAAGATTGTCACTGGACTGGGTAAAAGATGGTGGGTGGGCCTGGGGATTTCACAGTCAGCTTCATGTCCCTGTCACACTGTGTCATCATAGTCACAGTGTGAACTTGGCAGGAAGGCTACTGGTTTCTTGAGGCAGCTCTGCCAGTCTGGTCCACTATAAAATGGTGTTTTGAATCAGACTGCTGATCTTTGCCTGAAACCTGGCATTGACATTTAATTTAATGAGTGCATATAAAGTCAACAGAACACTGTCTGGGCATTCATTGATGACCATAAATATTGAAGGATGGCAGGGCATTGAAAATGACAACTGATTTCTGGCTTCTCTTTAGACCAGTGAATAAAGTTCTAAGGGGACCTTAATTGTAATCTGTTCACTGTTCTTTTACACAATATTTGTTGAGGAACCAGATAGTCTTTTCTTGTGATTCAGACTAAATACTTTCAAAACCTCAATACGAGTTAAATGCATGCTAGCTGTTACAGAGATCAAACATGAAAGTGTTTTAAGAGAGAAGCCCAAAATGTCAATTACTGCCATTATGTCAAATAGATAGAAAAGTATCCATTGGTATATCAGTTACCATGTCATTGCTTAGACAAAATACCAAACCAGAAGCAACTTAAGGAAAGGAAAGAGTTTCCCAGAGAGTAGAGTCTATTGTGGCAAGGAAAGCATGGCATGAACAGGAAGATGGCTTACATAATCACATCAGCAGGGAGGAAATAGGCAGTGCAAGCAGAGCTGGGCTGCAACATTTCAAAGACCACCCCCAGTGGCACACTTTCTCCAGTAAGGCTCCATGTCCTTAAGGTTCCACAACCTTCCCAAACAGCACCTCCAACTGAGGGTTAAGTTTTCAATCACAGAAGTCTATGGGGGACATTTTACATTCAAACCACCACAATCAGGGTTAGCAACATGATTGAAGTGTTCCTTGAGTTACTGGAACAGAGGCCTAGTTGGAAGGGGCTATAAAAGGTAACTGGTTGGGGAGGGGAATGGAGATAGGAACTCAGGACAACCTATTGGAAAAGCTCTCCTGCAGAGTGAAGAGAGACATGGTGGAGGAAGAAACCCCAAAGGACAAGGGAAAGTCATTTGACTAACATATGGAAGTTATTTGCTCATATCAGAATACAAAGGTGAGAAAGACTATTGAAAGGAAAAGAGTGAAGACAGGAAATAATGGGGGGGGGGTGAGTAGTCTGTTGCATGGGTTAAGGCCGGAAATACATCTCATGCTGTGTTAAATTTCACAATTCTCCACCTACAACACAGATGGAAATTTGGCCTTTGGAAGTTAACCCCTCACATTAAGCTTCACCTAGTTCCACTAATCTCTAGTAGTACAGCACCCTTTGTACTCAGCTTACCTTCTCCTGGAATGATGGGCTATTAATGCCAATTTTGTTCTTCCTGTATTGAGGGAACTGCAAATAAATCAAACCAGACATCTTGGCTCGGTTGTGCATTCTTCCCTTTCTCTGATCAGCCACATCCATATTTCTCCTGGTCCTGGAAGTGTGTGCTCCTGTGTATAGACAATGCTTATACGTTTTTGCTGTCAACCTTCTTGAAGGATCATTCCTCCTCCTATAGTCTCCACATACCCACTGCCCCTGTCATTCCCAGGGAGCCCCAGAAATCATTTCATATGGGCTTGTAGGGAAGACTAGTACTGGTGCCACATCATTGCCCACCATTTTATTCTTTTCTTGCTTTGACTTGAAGCAGCTCAGAATGAGAAATATTTTGAGCTCAAAGCAATTGAGAATCATCAGCTGCAAAAAGAGTTCTCTGTTCTACCCTGAAATGCAAAATTAGAGGCATAACTCCTTTTAAGGCAAGTGTCCACTACCCCATACTAAGGAGAGAAGTGACTAATTATTGAGGGTTGGAAGTAAGCACCAAGATGAATTTGCATGAACAGGCAATCCTGACTAAAACAGTTTGTCTTCCATTCATTCCCCATATGAATCATTTCCTAGTCACTTCCCCACAATTTTTCGTGTTTTGAAGCTCAAAGTCTCTTTCCTACATTAACACAGCTTGTGTCCGTAAGTCTAACTAATTTTTATTTTGCTTCCTTTCCATGAGATTCTGTGCATATAAATGTTAATAAAAATCATGCACCTTCCCTTATGTCACTATGTCTTTTGTTGAAATCATTCACAGGTCCACAGTCACCAACCTTAAAAAGTCAGATTGTTTTATATCCAATAGCCATCTCTGTAGTAGATACTTCCAGAAAAAAAAAGATGCCCATCCTTTGCCTCCATGCCCACAAATAGATCTTGAAAGTCACTGCTGGTGGGGCTCCTTCTACTGGCTTACAGGTGCCACCACAGGAGTGGAATCCTCTGTCTTCCCCAGTTGTACTGTATCCTATGCAGAAGTCCAGAGAATGTCCTCCTTCATCCTCACTTGTGATGTCTCTTTGTCACTTTACATTAAGGGAGTCAAATCATAACTGTGGACCATGTATACAAAGTTGATATTGTTGTGCCCTAGAGTGTTAGAAAGGGTTCCATGGAAAGAATTCCTTCAGAACTTATTTTCAGCCCTTTTCATGGTCCTCAGTTGCCACTGTGCAGAGTCTATGCGGAATACAAGCCTCCAAGACCCAAACACCCCTGTCCTCCAAGTTCCTCTCCCCTCTGCTTCCATTTCTCACAACAACCTTCATTCAAATTCACTTCAAGAGTCCTCTCCACCAATCTACCAAACACGGCCAGACTCATATGAAGACTCAGAATGGGAGAGGTACCTTCTTGGTTTCAGCGAACCAGGAACAGCATACAGTTCTCCAAATATTTCATACGCAATTGTAATGCTTTTGCTCTCAACACTCATGCAGAGTAGAATGTTCTTCTTTCCCCTTTACCTGGAAAACTCCTAACCAGTACGAACATGATCACTTCTGTAGGGGCTTACCTGCTCCTCTCCTATTTCCCATGACTGGCCCATTCTCTCTGTGTACTGTTTCCACTAGCCACAACAAGTTATTACACAGTCCTAGAGCTTACTACGTTCTCAGTGCTTCTACCCATTCACCTGCAGCTTCCTTTACCTAGAGTTTCATCTTTAATATCTCAACTTTCAAGACCCACACTCCATCTTGAAGGCCTTGTGACAGGCACAGCCAGTTATTCCTTCCTCTGTGCTCATGGCAAAGAGTAACCAGTGGACCTAACCTGCATCAATTCTAATGGTAGCTACCATAATTGACCATATTTTAGAGATGAAGACATTGGGGCACTTCCTTTCTAATACGTCATTACCACAATACCATGTATAACAATATTTTGATCTGTGATTGACTGACTAAATATAAAACAGTGGACTCATTAAAGAAGGTGAAAATGTCCTATCACCTACAGATATTGTACTTGTTTTAACATGCCAATTAAACACATTACACATATGTCTGTGGTGATGCTGGTGCAAAGAAACCAACTGCACTATCAGTTATACAGTTTATCACATGCAGTTATGTTCAGTATATAATACTTGACAATGATAATAAACCACTACATGCATTTAAGACACTAGATTTTATCAAGATTTTAGAGTATATTCCTTTGCTCATAAAAAATAGGGGGTATAGCTCAGTAGCAGACTGCAGAGTTAGCATGCACAAGGCCCTAGGTTAGATTATGAGCAAAAATGGGAAAGAAGGAAAGAGGGAAGTAAGAAGGAGGGAAGGAGTGAGAGATGGAGAAAAAAGATGAAAGAGAAAGAAAATAGATTAAAGACAAAAGGTAGGTAGGAAGGAAGGAAAGATAAAAGAAAGGAAGGAAGGAAATTCTAGTACAGGAGATCCCTGTTATAACAGGAGGTGATGATTCCATATGTGCTGTTATCTCTGAAGATCTTCAGTGCTACAAGGTGGGAAGGCTGAAGACAGTGATCCTAGTCTTGACCCTATAGCTGTATAGATCCACGATAATGGGTGTAGCTTACTTCTTAACCAAACTTTAAATTTTTAAAATGGAAATGATAAATATTAAAAATAAAAAAACTTATTGAATAAAGATATAAAGAATAATTTTTGCACAGCTTTACTTGTGTGTTAAGTCTTATTACAAAAGAGTCAAAAGTTAGGGAAAGTTAAAGTTTATAAAAGGAAGTTCAAATAAGCTGATTTTAGTACTACAGGAAGAATTTTTACAGGAAGTGGACACTTAGGGGACAGTGTTCATAAAGTATATGGTAGCACACAGTAGTGCCTGAAGCCTTCACAGTCACTCAGGATATGTCACTGACTTGCCCAGAGCAATTTTCATTCTTTCAAACTCCAGTCTTGCCATAAAGGCCCCCATTTTTTGGAAATCTTTTAGACAGTGATTTTACTGAGCCCTTTCTCCATTTTGATCAATTTAGATACACAAATGTTTATCAATGTGTTGCAATCACCTGCAGTGTTCAGTACAGTAACTTAAACACATGTTTGTAGCCTACTGGACTAGACCATAGAGACACAGGTTTGGAGCCCACTGGACTACAATATAGCTTAAATGTAGAGTAGGCTAGCTCATCTAAATTTGGATATGCTCCAAGATGTTTACACATCAACTAAATCACCTAACAACACATTTCTCAGAATATATTTTCATCATTCAAGGAAATATGAACAGTTTACCCAGCCACAGTCTTCCTAATTAGATTGGAGAGCTCTGAGAAGACAGGGACCCAGTGCCCAGCACTTCCAGACATTCAGCAAATATTTGCCAAGTGAAGAGTCCATCTGATGAGATTCTTACTCTGGTTGGAAAAAAACAGCTCAGGGAATGCTTTAAAAATCCAGTCCTCGAATGAGGGGTAAGGGAAGGGGGGAGGGGAATGGCTTAAGCAGGAGGCCAATCCAAATTAGGTTCAAAAACATAAAATCCTCACGAGCATACTGTAACCTAAAGAGTAAATAGTGGGTGTCAACTGGCAAGAGGGGTCATGAGTAGCAGGG
>PVHP010022159.1:0-28708 GCA_004024765.1 Zapus hudsonius
CCATCCATCCATCCATCCACCCATCCACCCATCCATCCATCCACCCATCCATCCATCCATCAATCTGTCTATCTATATGTCCATCCATCCATCCTTCTATCCATCCATCCATCCATCCGTCCATCCATCCTTCTATCCATTTGTTCATCAATCTCTCTTTCCCTTTAACCAAGTTTGCAAAGAAAGCACTAGGACTTGATTAAGTGATCCCTGCGTGCTATCTCTTGTAATGTCCAAGCTGCTTAGAAGTGCACATCTTCAATGACACTCCCTGAAATGATCTGTTCAATTGTCTTTGATATTCTGTTACTGAGACCAACTACACTACAAGCATGATTTTATTTTAATGTGTTTCACCATATTCAAATCGACTTGAGTGATTTAGTGATTTACTGCGGAGGATCAGAACTTTAGAAAATAGAAGGTGAAAGTAATTTACCAAGCTTTGCATTTAAAAAAACCAACATCTGAGCAGGCAACTGCATGTTTTATCCACTGAAATTAGGATATTCTCAAGTTAGAGTGTGTGAAGTTTTTTATGAAAATTGAGTTATGACTAGAATAGAAACTTTGACCCCAGGTGGCAAAATCAATTTAGATTCCTTTTGACATTTTCTAACCTTAGAATTTCTCTAGGAGCAAGTAGTTGTATAAAGATGATATTCTTGGATATTAATTATTTCAAGTAGTTTCCATTGGGGGGAAAAAGTAAATGTCATCTGTGACAGTGCAGACGACAGTCAAACTTTTTCTTCTTCTGGAATATCAGAAGAGAAAGAATGGAAGATTGACTAGAAAATGCACATGTCACCAGCATAGCTGAAGGGGCCTCACCATTTCACAAGCAGACTTGGGGTGATGACAGGTGCAGCCTGCCTCTCTGGGAACCTGGAGCCCCTGCGGGCATTTCCCCAGTGCCCATGGAGTCCTCAGGGCAAGGATGTTCACCATCACGGGGCTTCTGGCTATGAATGCACTTCACAGCTGCTGACAAGACTGATGTGCCTGTCTTCCTTTCTTCTTTCCGTCCTTCCCTTCTTCCTTTCTTCTCTTCCTTCCTTTTCTTCTTTTTCCTTTCTTCCCTCCTTCCTTCCTTCGTTTCTTCCTCCCTTTCCTTCTTTTTCTTTCCTTCCCTTCTTCCTTTCTTCTCTTCCTTCTTTCTTCCTTCTCTTCCTTCCTTCCCTTCTTTTTCCTTCCTTCCTTCCCTTCTTCCTTCCTTCCTTCCTTTCTTGCTTCCTTTCTTCCTTCCTTTTTTCTTTCTTCCTTGTTATTCTTCTGTGGTTTTTTTTTTTTTTTTGCTTTATTTTAACCCTGCTTGGCCTGGAACTCACCCTATAGCCCAGGCTTGCCTTAAACTCATGACATCCTCTTGCCTCCATCCTCTTGCCTCCATCCTCTTGCCTCCATCTCTTCTAACAAAATTGACCACATGATTCTAATTTAATTCGAATTCATTAAAGTCTTGACCCTATTAAATTTGGGGGGATTTAAGGTCATTTTCCCTTTACCAAGGCTTTACTTTCTGCAGTTTCAGTCCCCTATAGTCAACCATGGTATAAAACACACACACACACACACACACACACACACACACACACACACACATACACACACACAAAAAAAATTCCAGAAATGATTTCCCATTCACATAACCTTTACTACAGCCTACTGCTAAAATTTCTCTGTTTTATTATTTCAAATATTATTGTTGATTGCTGCTGGTCTCTTGATGTGATTAATTGCTGAACTGAACTCTACAATAGGCATGTTCAGAGCAAGCAGGTCACTCTCTCACACGTGTTTGGTAATAACTGATTTCAGGAATCCACTGAGAGTCTTGGCATGTGTCCCCTCTGTTAAGGGTGTTGTCTGTAATATAAAGCCTGGCTCGAAATGATTGCCTCAGAATGAATCAAAAGATATAGGATTTCAGCAATGATTCTTGAATTTGATTTAAGATATAAACATGTTAAAGATACATGTGGCCACAAGGGCTGTGAAAGGCCAGAGGCTCCATGACGTTACCTCTTGCTTCACATCCTCTGAGCAGACAGTCTTGCTTGTAATACCATTTCTACTCAGGCCTCGTGGATCTGCAAGCACTAATTTACTACAAACATTTTTTAGGGGAAAATGCAGAGTATTTCCTTTTCAGGTTCCAGGGATCAGCCTCTGGTGTATGATTAGAAGAGCTGAGGCTTGCTTTGGCCTTCTTACTCTAGGGCACTTTCTGTTACTCTAGGCTCAGCATTGAGAAACTACTCTTTAAACAGCTGAACGTGTCTTCCTCTAAGGAGAGTTCCTCCAGAGGATGCTGACATATCTGCTCCATGTTCTCCATGATAGGATTTTGTCTGGATGTATTGAGTGAGGGATCCAATTGGGAAAAGGGAGGGTGAGATGCAGGCTGGCTTGGAGCATGCGTAGTGACTGCCTCCTTCTCTGGCAAGTGCATCCAGAAGCAAGAAGTACTGCCAAGACACTAAACTCCTCAAAGCTAACACTGTTCTTTGATTGGTGGGAGTCCTTGTCACAGGAAGAAATTAATGGAAATAAATGAACTTTTTTTTTGAGTTTAAAATGTATTTTTTTCATTATCTCAAATATATTTATTTAATTTTTTAAAAAAATATATATTTATTGTCCATAATGAGTTACATTATTTAGTGGGCAAACAATGCGTTTTTATCCCGAATTCCCCAATTCCCCTCCTCCCCATCCCTGATCAGTTGGATATCCTCCTCCGTGGGCTGTCTGTATTAGTCCTTGTGGCAAGGGATCCTGGATATCCTAGTACTCAGCCCGGTTCTCCTGGCCCAAGTATGTTGTTACTGAGGGGTGCCATGCCTCTGGACAGTCTCCCCCACCATGGCTCTCACAATCTTTCCGCCCCCTCTTCCGCTCAGTTCCCTGAGTCGTGGTGGATGAGTAATAAGGCTCGCAACAATAAATGAACTTTTTAGTGGGTGAATCAAGGACCCTCCAGGCCCATCTCCAGCTCGCCCATTACTATGTCAGTGATACAAACTCAGGAGCTCAGATTTGCTGCTTACCATGTGATTAGATTGGTAAAATACACTACAGCAGGAAAAGCTTCAAGCACAATCCATATGCTCTTATGAAACAGGGAAACCTGGACAAAGAAACAGATGCACAGGGAGAGAATTGCCATGTTGGGGTGAAGGCAGAGATGGGTGTTTGTTGCTTCTACATGTTCATGATGGCCAGAGAATGCCAGCCACCAGAGGTTGGAACAGGTGAGCCTCCCTCAGAGCCTCAGGGAAGCTGTCTTGTGAACACTCCTGTCTCAGACATTCAGCTTCCAGACCGAGGGACTCTCTGTTATCTCAACACAGACCTGAGCCCCTAGCTCCTTGCATGAAGTGGTCCTCTTCCTCCGTGGGGCTCTGCAGGCCCTTGAAGTGAGGCTCAGGTGCAGAGCATCTGGATCTCAGTGCTCGATACATACTTAGGGATGGTGAGGAGAGGTGTTGAAGGAGAGACAGAGCAACAGGGTGAACGTGGGATCTGTGGGATACTGAGGCAGTGCATGGGCACCTGACAATGGACCAATGCAGGAGCATCGAGAACCCTTCTGTCTCTCCAGGTGAGAGAGGGGAGTCATTCTTGCTGGGCCACAGCAAAGCAGGAGAGTGGCCATACAGTGGACAGTACACGAGCAGTTCAGTCCCAGCCTTCCTGGGCTGTCTCACAGGGTCTCAGCATCAGCAATAGCCAAATATGCTCCTCCAAAATTGAGTTCTCAGACCAACCACAAATCTAGGAAATAACCATATGTAAAACTATTCTTGGTAAAGAGTTAATCTTTTGAAAATAATTCTGATTTTTTTTTTTTTTGGCTCTTAATGGAATTTGGCCCAGACATACAAGCAAGGAAATCTTAAGTATTAAATCAAAATTTGCTTTTGATACTGGGCTGGATTTCTGTTTGCCAGCCTATGACTTCCAGAGCAAAGGCTTATCTTATTTATTTACTTTAGTTTTCCATTTTATCTCATTCTCTTGGCAGTGTTGAGATTGAACCTGAGCCTCACACATGCTCTGTCACTGCGCTATATCCCCAACCCTCATCTTACACGTGATTTTCAGACGTCTAAGTTGCCCAGATATGACAGAGCCATCCTGCTGTGTCGCCTTTTACCTAATGGCTTTATTAATAAAAGAATCATTTTCCCACTTACTCACAAATATTTTATGTTCCTATTTTTTCCAGGTGCCATGGGGATGCATGATGAAAGAGACCCTGTCTCTATGTGCACAGAATCTGTCATCTAGTACAGATAACTCGGTGCAAGAGTTTTATGCTAAGCTTCACTCTGCGCTGAGGGTTGCTTCGTGTTCACATGACACCCATCTTCAGTGTTCTCATTACAATTCAGGAGTCATTAACAAATACTGACTAATGATCAGCTGTCAGACTTCTGGTCTGTTCCTTCCACATTCCATGCTTGCTTGCCTCCCTTCACATGCCTTGGCAAAGTGTAGAAAGCAAGGAATATTCATTCATTCATTCATTCATTCATGCATTCATTCATGCATGCATGCATGCATTTACTAACCATTAATTAAGAACTAGGGTGATTCTAAGCTGGGTGTGGTAGTGCAAGCCTTTAATCCAAGCACTGGGGAGGTAGAGGTAGGAGGATGGCTGTGAGTTCAAGGCCACCCTGAGACTACATAGTAAATTCCAGGTCAGCCTGGGCTAGAGTGAAACCCTACCTCGAAAAAACAAAAACAAACAAACAAACAAAAAAGAACTAGGGTGATTCTAGAAGGCGTGGCTTAGACCAAATGACAGTTCTTCTAAAAATCCACCATCAATTGTCCAGATAAAAGTGATTTCTTCCACCCTCTCCCGCTCCCACTGGGCTGGGAGATTCTATTTTCTCATGCAGCATAATCTTCTTGCTGTCAACATCAATTACTCATGTTCATGGCCACCCCCCCTTTTTTTTTTTTTGCATGATCCTGAGTTTCCTGACTTCTTCCACATAGTGTGACACTTCATGAAGAAATCAACGAATAAAAAAACTGTCTAATACATAAAGACTTTTTTTAAAATGTCAATTAAAAAAAGGTTGGTCAAACAGAATCATTTAGGAAATAGAGTCAGCCTCTCAAGCCAGCCCCATCTTGGACTTTCTGAGCTTTTGCAGAAACATGTCCTGTGCTTGTCACCTCTCTTTCGGGTCCACACTAGTCCTACTACCTCTCCACCAACAAATACTATTGAACCAACCAACAAAACATGAGAGAAAAATATGTTGATAAAAGAATTTGCATCAATAACCAGGTATAATATATTAAACTAGGAAAGTGCTAGAAGGAAATTCAGGTGTAGGTCCATATAAAGTCAATATAAGGAAGACCTTTTCATACCTCAAAATATTAGTGTCATTATATTTATTTGCTCCACTCCTTTATAGACTATCGTCTTTACCGTTTCTTTTGGTTCCATCCACTTTAGAACTGAACGTTATTTTCTTGCTAACTAAATGAGTAGAAAATCTTTTACCAAAGCTGCCCACATCCCTGCAGCCCCACGCAAGGAAAAAAACATCTGGGTGGAGTCACAGCTGTGTTTCCTGCCACTAGTGAGAAGGAGGCTTGGCTGGGGTGGCCAGGTCAGGTGGTGTGTGGAGGGTCCTTTAAGTGAGGCTGAAAGACATCATGCGGAGGGGTCACTGGACAGTAGTTTTTCTTGATGATAAAGTCAACCTCATCCAAAGTCCCCAAAACTCAGACAAAGCAACAAGTTGGAGTCCTGCTCTGGGTGGGGGGTGGGTGACTTGACAGCCCTCTGTGTGCCCCCAGCTCTGCCTGTTCCAGGTGAAGGTCGCTTCATTGTCCCTGTACCTAGAAGAGAAGCTGCATCCATATGTAAAAGCCCTTTTGATTCACGATTCTGCGCCACACCCATATTTTTAAATGCAAGTGTACAAGCACGTGTGTGCAGGAGCATGTGCGCACATGGGTGAGGTATACGTGAAGCCCAGAGAGCAGTGTCAAGTGCCACCTTTTGATTTTGAGACAGGGTCTATTGATTGCCTAGCGCTGTCAAATGAGGCTAGATAAGGTTAGGTAAGGCCCCTGAGCCTCAGGGATCCTCCTGTCTCCACCTCCCCAGCTATGGGGCTACACGTGTGTGCTACCATGCCCAACATCTTTATGTGGGTCATGGGATCAGACTTGGGTCATCAGGTATGCAAGGCGAGCACTTTAGTGACGGAGCTATCTCCCCAGACTCAAACCTTTTCTCTACTCAATCGCCTGCCTGTGGAAGGTTCCAGTCCAGGTGGCTGAGGGAAACATGAAATGTTACTTCAAAATAAATGAGCCCAGAGCCACCCTGCACCCCTGCCTGTCTACAGCAAGCTCCCTCCCAAAGGCCAATTCCTCAAAACTGCAAGGCAACCTTCTTCTCCAATGCCCTGGGAATCAGCTGTCAGGACACATGAAGACCGTTCTCCTCACGGTTAAAATTTTAATGCATTGCTTGCTTACACATGGCAGTAAAAGGGGTTTGCATAATTAATAAAGCACAGAAAACCCACAGCCAGAGCACAAAATGCCTTTTAAAGGAGGAAACACGGGAGAGGCTTGGAGGGGGGAGATGCACTCCCTCCCTCAGCCCCCCCCCCCCACATCAGCAAAGGGCTCAGTGGGTCCCAACATGGGGATTCCCTTCACATTCTGCCCAGCCTCCCTCCCTGGTCTCAAAGAGTCCAGGAAGCAGAACCTTTGCAGTTCAGTTTCCATAGCAACACTCCCAGCATCCTTCAGATATGCCTCACACTGGTCAAGCAAACTCAGGACATCTCTGCCACCTTCTCGGGAACAATGGGTGTTCCGGCTGGGAGAGGCAGGGAGTTGGGAAGCAGGAGGGTGTGTGATTTCTGGCATTCTTGAGACGGGGTGGAGGGGTGTGGGGGGAATCCTGAGAGTGTCGTCAGCAAGGGGCGCTCGCTTGCTCGGTTGGCAGAGGGAGCCTGGCATATGGTGTCTCCAATTTTTTTTGTGACAAGTGGCATGTGAGCAGAGCTGGGAGGAGCAGCAAGAGAGCTGGTTGGCTAATCACTCCCTGTTGTCTGCACCCTGGGGCAGAATCATGTTGCTTTACGCAGATGAGTTCATAACAGTTTCTTCAATTTGGTTTTATATATATAGATATATAGATATAAGAAAGCACCAGCTCCTCATGCTATGTCAACAGCCACCCCAGGGCCTAGCACTTTACAACGCAAGTGTATTACTATTTAAAGACAAGCTTTTAGGCAAACATCAGTGCTGCCTTCAAGTTTAATTACCGCCCTCCCCATGGGGCCCAATGAGCCATCCACTCCTCCCAAGGGGGTTCTGCTGGTGGTGATCTTTAACTAAGTCAGGAGAGGCAAAACCTGCTCTTAAAGCACCCCTCTTTAATTTGATTCCCTCTGCTATAAGATTGCAGATGAAGGCTGAGGAGTCCTAAGCTGCAGAGAATCCATCCAGAGCAAATTAAATTACCATTAGAAAGGAACTGGCAGAATCTGTACATGTAATACATATGAAATACCCAATATGATGCTTAAGTGTGTTCTTAATCACCAGGGAAAAGGTTCCTCCAGCATCCATTTCTGGTGTCATTCCAGCCACTAGCTACTCCTGATAAGTATAAATGGGGTCTGCTTCTCTTACACCTTTCTCCATGTGCCCCGAGGTCTGTGCCTCCTCCTCCTGCTCATCCACATGAGCCTTAAAGTGGCAGTTAGGACTGTCCTTCAAGGGCACATCAGGGCAAAGAGTATCCGCTTGTTATTTTAGCAGAAAGGATTGAGAGAAAAGGCAAATGCTGTATTATAGAGAAGGTAAGAAGAACCCAAAGCTTCAGGGCTTTTGTGGCTAGAGAGTTGTCAGGACCTCAGGGAATAAGGTCAGGTTATTAGAACCTATGTATGGGTGTAGGAAAAGTGCCCATGAAGCTGGGCTTTGTCTGATGTCTTAGCAGCTGGCAGATGCTTCCACTCCTGGAGCTTGAAGTGGCTCTGGAGGTCCAGACTTCTAAGCAGAGGTCACTGCAGGCCAGTGCTTGAGTTTCTGAGGTCAAGTAAAGAAGAAGTGTTCTATGAAGTTCTGGTGAGAGCCATCAGAACTTCCTCACGGAGGTATGAGGAGGCTGACTTTGAAGGGTTGAATCATGAACCAAATGGGACCCAGCTCTGCCCCCAAGAAGTTGCGAAGTTGTTGTTTAGGTATTACAGGAAGATAGGGTCAGCAGGTAGGCATGGTGGCTTCTCTCCCCTCCATTCTCCTAGCAAATCTGAAGTCCCTACAGTCAGAGGCTAATAGAGCTAGGAAAAGAAATGGAGGTTTGCAGAACACTGCCCAGGTTATCACCATACAGAGTGAAGAGAGTGTATCGAGGTGAGTTAATACTTACTATAGGATGATTAACTGTTGAAAGATCCGTGAGTTCACCTTCTGCGGATGGGAACCCAATCCATACAAGCTGAGCAGCTTAAATTCAAGAGCACCCAGCAAATAAAAAGCCCACAGTTGTGTATATCAGCTGTGGGGCAATGAGGTTCTCTGCCCTGGGTCCTACAAGGCTGGGTGTCATGTTAAAGGTTCTCAGAAACTATCTACTTCAATCCTCACTCCTTATGGGATAGGACAAGGGTTCCTAACTCCTTGCTGGCTCTATGGAAGCTGCTCTCCTCAACTTTCAACATCCTACACCTTTGCCTGGTAGCCTCCTCCCTCCATCCCTTCTCATGCTTTGATTTCCAGAACCAGGTCTGAAGGCCTTGTGTGATTAGTAGAGGCGCTACCATAATGTCAGCTCTGGTGGAACTTTAATCACAATGATAATGTCTTTATTTGCATATACAGAGGCTACTCAACTAAAGATGAGGTTGCCTCCTGATTAACACATGGGAAGTCAAAAATATTCCAAGTTGAAAATGTATTGAAGATTCCCAAGCAACCATAAAACCACAAAATGGTGAGTCTAACCATCTAAGTCGCCTACTTCTGGACATATGGGTTCCTTCCTGATAAAACCTTTGTAAAGCACAAGACTCTTAAGCTGACCCACTCTAAGTTGGTAACTACCTGTCATGTAGCACATTTGTGGCACTGGGATGTCAACATGTTCACAAGGTCCTCCTGTCCTCCAAAGGGAAGAGACGACTAGAGATAGAGTCTTGAGAGGCCATCTTGGAATTTCATCTGCCTCAACCAGCAGCAAGAAGGAAACACCTTCGATACTGCTAGTTTAAAAATACTAAAGACTTGGGATGCAGGTCACTGAGAAATCAAGCTGTAGCTGAGCTGGAAACCTCCTCCCTGATAACCAGCTGACAGAAATCTGGAAAAAACAAGGAATTAGGAACCCTTGCCCCAATCCATAAGGAAGGAGGATTGAACTAGTTACTTTGCTATGGGAGGGAAAGCATGCCTGGTACTAAAGACCTAGTCAAAAGCCTATGGTGGGGAGGTCATGAGTCCTAGGGGAGTAATGCCTACTGTTGTCTGGCTCAATATATATATATTATGCCTACCAAACTGCCTTATAAGTCCTTTTATGTTCATACTCACATAATAATGCTACTCTCACTTTTGGCTAGAGAAACTTCTCTTTTCAGATGGCCTGGGTAGCTCAAAAGACACCACAGTGCTGAGAAGAAGTGACAGCGGAGTGTTCAGCACTGGGACATCTCTATCGCCCTTCCCAAGGTTGAGGGTCTATTGCAGAACAGGTGGTGGAAAGAATGTAAAAGTCCAAGGAAGGGTAGGAGGACTGCTTACAATGCAAACTTCCAGACACAAAATGGCTTTGATATTTATGACCTTGCAGTGCCTAATAATATCTACACAAGACCTTCATTATAGGAGGAAAAGATAATGACACCAAAACAAAATAGACTAATGAGAGAGGAAGGAGATATGAGGGAGGGTGAGGAGGGAATCATAATGGTTTATTGTCTATAATTAAGGAAGCTATCAATATAAAGTTAAAAAATACTAAATAATGACAAGAGACTGGGAGGGCCTTACTTGCCCTGAGTTCAGTTCTCCAGCACTTAAGCAAACAGCTGGGCACAACCTTTCATGTGTGCTACCCCTGTCCTGTGGGGAGGGGACAATCACTGTGGCTCATGGGGTTAACTCTGTCTCAAACATGTATGCAGATGAAGCCCAGTGTTCTCCTCTGGCCTCTGCATGCATGTGCATGGGCCATGAGCACCTCTCTCTCACACACACATAATAATACACATGCAACAATAGTAATAATAATTCAATGAGAATTTATTGGTCATGCATATAGACCCAAACTTGGAGCTGGCTAAAGTTAAAACTAAATTCTTAGAAGAAATACCCAATGTCCTCAGGTCAAAGGTTTCACCTTTTGCAGTATATTGAAGAAGAAATTAAATTGAAAATCAAGGGATGCTCAATAGTCCCTCTGTGAAGGTTTCTACTGTCTCTTTGTGCAGGTGTCCAGGAGCCCAGCAGAGTATCTGACATGATTTGGGCATGCATAGGAGAGAATGTGAGCCCTGCACCATGGAATCTGAGCTGATGGGTCCAAGTTTAAAGGATCACTGGGGGCTGGAGAGTTGGCTCAGCAGTTAAAGGCACTTGCATGCTTAGGTTTGATCCCCCAATACCCATGTAAAGCTAGGTGCACAAAGTGGTGTTTATGTCTGGAGTTAATTTGCTGTTGCAGGAGGCCCTGGCATGTCCGTACTATCTCTGTCTCATTCAAATAAATAAATAAATAAAAATATTTTTTAAACCCTACTCATTTTTTAAAATGGATGATCCTTCTCATATTTCACCTGTGAACAATTCATTGGCAATGTCGAAAAGACAAATATGTGTGCCACCCTGTTACCAGCCCTGTGTCCTAGGGAAGTACCGTGAGTTGCCTGGTGATGCCTAAACTTCATGCTGAAAATCCCCAAGATGAGTATGAAGAGGTGTGTTTTCGGGAGATAAGAGGGCTTCATCCTTGTTCATGGAATTCACAGCCTTATCAGAGGGCTTGAGGTTTAAGGGAAATGTCTCATGCCCATCTTCCCTTCAACTATGTAAAGACACAGCTCCCCTTGCCCATCCAGAGGACTCAGCAGCAAAGGACTCAGAAGCAAAGAACAGCCCTCACCAGATGCCAACCTTGATCTTGGACTTCCCAGGCTCCAGAGCCATGAGAAATAAAATTCCACTGTTTATAAATTCCTAGGCTCAGGTATTTAGTTACAGAAGCACCAGTGGACTGAGTAAGTAACATCCTAACATCCGGGCACTAGACGTGAAAGAGACAGAGCCCTGTGGAAAGTGGACATTTCAAAGAGAAAAAGCCAGAAGAATGACATCAGTGACTGCTCCTTCCCCAGACCACTGAATGGATGAGGTCATCCTTTAGATCCATGCCACATGCCTCAACTTTGACCTCCTGGAGAGACAGTGGCCTTCTGAGGCGCTTCTGCCACCCTATGGCACTCGCTGTCCTGAGCACATCCTCGTCAGCACCCAAACCTCTCCTCTCTGCACAGGTTACCTGCCTCTTTCATCTACTTCCCAACTGAAGCAAATGGAGCTACTTTTAAATTTAACACAGCTCACCAAACCTTCCTTCTTTTGTGTTTTTTTCCATTCTTTTGTTTTTGATCTAGTGAAATTGGCACTTACACAATCCTTACACATTTTCACCTTTGTTCGTGCCATTTAAAACTAATTTCACGCTGAATTTTGCCCCATCAGCTCTTAAGAAACCTTCTCCTCACACCACATCTAGATGGGCATTGTCTCCTTTGCTCAAGGACTCAAGTGTTGGAGTGACTGGAATAAAAGCCCAGGGCAGATCATATGGGAAGGGCTTTCTAAGGTTTTTAGATGAAGATTAGGATGTAAATCCAACCCGGAAATTGAGCCCCTCGCTAAGCATCTTTGTTGATCTGATTAAGGTCAAAACCATCTGCATGTAATTGGAAGGCAGACTTGTCTCGTGATTGGCTGAGATCTCAGGGCCGAGCCTCTTAGGGATGGTTTCTCTGGGTATGTTTTTAAAAGCAAGAAGCAAGGGCACATGTCACATTTCTCCCTAGATTTTAGAAAGCCACCAAGTGTTTTGTTTGTGTGTGTGAGAGAGCGGACCAGCTATGAAAGCCCAAATGGTGTGTACACGAGGCAAGGTGTCCCTCCTCTCTGAGAATACTCAATGATGTCCAGAGACCTATATATGAGGACATAGGCTTTTCACATGGAGGGGCACTGGGGAGAGTAACCCACCAGACCCTCTGTGATGCAAGGCTTCAGGGCTGTAATCATATAGAAGGACACATTCTGAGGTCCTGTAAGCATTTCTTTTCTTAACTCTTGTCAAACAAATAAAAATTGTATATGTATACGTCACTGACTATGCTCATATTTAACAATTTTCTAAACAACCTTTTATTTTTCCAGCCAGGAACTGTGGCGAGATATTTAATTGGAATCTCATGGTTAGTTCTTTAGGTAATTCACCAGTTTATACAGCAAAAATTCTGCAAACACTTCTCAGCAATACCAGCTTTGCTTCTTGCACCTGTTGCAGAATTGATGCCCAACAGGTGACCTGACTCTTCCCATGGAAGGAGGTGTCAGAGCCAAAGGGAGGGAGGGGCCACCGGTAGGGAGAAGCTACAAGAGTTCAAATCCCACTCAAGGGTGCTTGCCACTCTTGTCATTTCCAGAGAGTGTCTTGTTGTTTTCTATTTGGCAATTGATTCTTAAAAGAAAATAAAACCTACAAATTGTTACCTGAATGAATTAGAGCAGTTCTACAGCATGAATGCAAGGGTTTGAAAAGATGAACCGTGAGTTGTTTTCTGGTGAAGTCTCACTGAAGAATGCTGAGGTCCAGAGAGAGGGAATATTTATACCCATGAAAACATAGGCACAGACCATTGTCCACACTGACCATGGGAAGCTTAAACTGCTGCAGCTGTTCTCTGTGAGCCCAGACCCCTCCATAGGCTGTTCCAGAGAAATGAGGTGATTTGTCAGTTGCCTCTTCAGGAGTAACAGGTTCTTCTGTGTCCTAAGCATAGTTTGAAGAAAGATCTGACTGGTAAATTTGCTCAGAGAATGACTCCTTCTGGAGAGGGCTGCTCCATGCATGTGCACGGGTGCACGCATGTGCACACACACACACACACACACACACACACACACACACACACACACACACCCTCCTCCTGGGCTGTACCCCATTAAGCTAGTTTCTAAATTTTGATATTCCTGTTTATAGGTTTGCAGACTCAGTTACATAAAATGTATTCCAACAACTGTCTGTAAGATAGGATGTGTATATTCTTTCTGTCCCCAAAATCTCTCATGGTCTTCTTTGGCAAGCAAGAGCACACAGTATTGGAATTTAACCCTTAACATATCATATTAGAATTGGGGATCCTTTTGTCAGTTTCCCCCATTATACTGTAAACTTCTTAAAGACAAAGTCGTGTTAATTTTTTGGTCCCTATTCCTAAACCCAACATCTAGTACATCCAAAGAGTTTGTAAATGACTGGTAAGTAAAAAATAAGTGAGGGAATAAATGACAGTTTACAGTCTAAGAAGCTTTATAGTTTAGGAAGTAGCAACATGTACAGTTTTTATTCTTTCAAAATTTCACATGCACACATGTATATATATGTGTGTGTGTACATTTATATATATATCAATATCATATACATTCCCCACTATCCTCCCTTATCCCCTCCCACCAAACTTCTTGCCACCACTTACATTTTTAAACCCAATGTTCAGACATTGCTCTTCTCACTCTCCACAGACTTGATGACTGCCAGTGACTAGCTCAGGTTTGCAAACATTCCATGAAAAATCCAAATCCAGAATCCAGGAAGCATCATCCCACCAGCATGTAATCCCTTGGACATTCAAATGGCCCTGAGTATTGAGCATGCCTGGGCCTTCACTCAGGCAAGCGTATTACAGATAAGCATAAATTGCTTTATGGATAACATCGAAGGAAGAATGGCCACTTCTCCCTGTGATCTATCACCCCAGCACAGAACTACTGAGGCATCATAGGACCTGCTCAGAACCCCAGGTTCAGCCGCAGCAGAACTTCCTAGCAATGCAGAGATACACGAATCAAGACAGAATGTAGATCATCTATCCACTTCATATCCTATTTAATTATGGAAGAAAAGATGTTGATTTCACTTTCTCATTGGAAATGATTATTCCCAATGTGAGTGCAGGACACTGACAAATTTTAAACCAACTTCTGTTCTGGTAGTGGAAAATTTATTCACTGGGTGACTCCAATTGGAAAATATCATTAATATTTAAGAAGCACTTCTGTAACACTAACAATATATAGGATGAAAAGTGATATCAAGTGCAGGTTTACGTTTGCTCCAAACTTCTTTCCACCTCCAAATCAAGACCACTATATAGAGTCACTGCCTTTAAGTACAAGCATAGGCTGATACCAGTGATTATGATGTAACATTCAGAAAACATACATGTCCACATGCAGAGATGCACGCTTGTTCTGACATTTCACACCCACACAGACCCGACAATAATCTCTGGTGTTTTACTACAGGTGTTAGGAATCTTGGCTCATGATCCTAACATATTTTGATTTTAAGCTGCATTAAACAGGTGTTCTTAGACTCCGTGTTTCTAAAAGACATTGTGTATTTCTAAAGCTGACACAATCCCGCCTGAGTCACCAGTGTCCAAAACCATTAGTGGCACTGAAGAGATGGCTCCATGGTTAAAGTCACTTGCTGAACAAGCATGGCAAGTGGAGTTCTGACCCCCAGACCTAAGTAGTGCGTGTTTCTGATGTTGTGCATCTGCATTTATAAGTGGTCACTGACAGGATATAAAGATGGAATCTAGTCCTTGGGGCAGATGGTACCCAGGTATGCCTTGGGAGAATGCACATTTCTTCTCCTCTTTGAAGATGTTCTGATTCTGTGTGTATTTGAGTGGTATGTGTAGTGGGGTGTTTGTGTGTGATGTTCATGTTTTTTTTGGGGGGGGAATGGGTATGGAGTGGAAGGGTGTGATAGTTAAGTTTTTTTGTCAACTTAACCTGTTTAGTAATCCACAGTATTTTTAGGCAGGTCTCTGAGGGTGTTTACAGGAAGGGTTAACTAAAGTAGAAGGTCCCTCCTCCAGAGTGAGCCCTTCCTCCAGAGTGGGTAGCTCTCTCAGTAGAGGGCAGGATATAAGGAAGCTCTGAGGGAAGGAAATCTCTCTCTTCCTTCCCCCCACCTGCTTTGCTGATGTGTGTGTGTTTGTATGTGAGTGTGTGTGTGTGTGTGTGTGTGTGTGGTATTGGTGATGGCTTTTCTCTCTCTCTCTGTTTGTGAAAAGGGACCAGCCTGTGAAAGGGGACCAGCCTCTTTCACCATTGTAGAACTTCCCTGTTATCTGTAACTTCAATAAATCCTTTCCTCCCATAACTGTGCCTGGTTTGGCGGTTCATCCCAGTTGGTATGGTTAAGACAGAGGGATCTCGTTATTTTCATTTTTTGAGTTCTCTTTATTATTCTTATGTCTGTATTGCTTACTTTTGCTTGTTGTCATGACAAAACACCTGTAAAAAGCAACATGGGAGGAAGGAAAGAAGAAAGAAAGGAGGAAAGAAAGGAAGGTTATTTGGTGCATAGTTTGGAGGGATAGTCGGTCATGTCAGGAAAAGCATGGGAACAGCAGTGTGAGACTCCTGACCATATCACACCTCCTGGCCATATCGCACCTGACCAGTCCTGTGTCTGTTACCCACAGAACTGGTCAGGAGGAGGGGGAGCAGATCTTCAGCTGATACTGACCTTTTCCCCTTTTGATTCAGCCTAGAACCCCAGGGATGGAGGTTGCTCATATTTAAGGTGTGTCTTCCTTTCTCAGTTAAACCTTCTGAAAGCCTGCTCGCAGAGATGCCCGGTGGTGTGTCTTCTAGGTGATTCTACATCCCGTGGAGTTGACAATGGAAACTGAACATCTTGGATGTATTGTGGAAGATCAGTGTCCCAGTTAAAAGCTCTCTACATTTTTCTCAGATCCAGGCTCACCAATGTGGACACCACCAGACAGGTCAGTCACCTCCAGGTGGGGGCGGGGAAAGTTCTACACACCACCACCTAGCTGTCTTCTCTAACCTTCCAATGAGAAGAAACACCCTGTCTCACCATGATTCTGAAAGGTGGTGCTGGGGAGAGGAGTGGGGTGGTACTGAGAGGGCTGCTCACACCAAGAGCCTACCACTGATCCAGATGGCCTCAGGCAGATCTGCAGCCAGTCCAGTTGGGTAGGGACTATGGTGCTCAGAACTGAGCACCTTCCCAAGGGTCCCCACAGCTCCCTAGCTAGCTCGTAGTGTTAGGTGTGAAAATGAGCTGGTCTTCAACTTTCCTGTGGACATGGAAGGGCTCCTGGTGCCACACTGTCTCTGAATCCCTACCCTTGTGGAATTTTGCACCCCATGATTTGTGGGGCACCTTCCACTCTGCTTCCCTTTCTGCCATCAGTTAAACCAGGTCAACTATCAGAATTGGTCTTGTTTCCTTCACTTCTGTTTAATAAAGTCACAGTCTGACCATTTTATTTTTACCCTGCCTTGCCTTTGGATATCAGTATATGCTCAGGAAATGTATCAATTTTCTGTGACCTTCATACTGTCAAAACCAAATGGGAATTCCCTGAAGTAATGGCATTTGGAATTCAAACCAAAAATAAGTAAGTGCAATCTTCTTTGTGTGTGTGTGTGTGTGGGGTGCTATATGCATGTGTGTGTACAGATGTGTACAACCTGTGTGTGTGTGCACAGGCCAGGAGAGAAAGTTGGGTTCCTCTTTTATCTGCTTGTTTCCTTGAGACAGAGTTTCTCACTGAATCCAGGGCAGCTCTTTTCAGATGGACTGGCTGACCTGGGAGCCCCAGTGGGTGATTCTCCAGTGTCTGCTACCCACAGGACTGGGGTTATAGACACGCATGGCCACACCCAGCTTCTTATGTAGATGCTGGGGATTGTACTCAAGGCAAATTGGACTCTCATTCTAGTGCAGCTCATACTTGCTGAGTCATCTGTCCAAACACCAAGAAACAAATAAACAAAATTGTTTTTCATTATTCATCTTGGGTTATTTTTCTTGTGGTCCATTTGACAAATTAGTTCCTTGCTAGCAGAATGAGAAAAAAAAATGTATGAATTCACCATTAAAACTTCTTTCCACTTAGCTTTAGATCATGGGTAACATTATAGGTTTATGTCTCTTTAGTAGGAAATGAACAAGAAAATTAAAAAAGCATACCAACACATGGGTACAGAAGAAGAGCTCAGGGCTGGAGAGATGGCTCAGCGGATAAGGCACTTGCCTCCAGTGCCTAAGGCCCCTGGTTCAATTTCCCAGGACCCACATAAGCCAGACACACAGGTGGTGACCCTGGCTCCCTCTCTCTCTCTCTCTCTCTCTCTCTCTCTCTCTCTCTCTCTCTCTCTCTCTCTCTCTCTCTGTCTCTCTCTCTCTCTCTCTCATCTGTTTGAAAATGAATAAATAAAATATTTTTTTAAAAAAGAAGAGCTCACAGGGAGATCATGCTTTAGTTCTGGGGACTGATCCCATTCACACAACACACAAAGATTTGAAACACGAAATATTTCTGATGCAGGACCTTCCAAGCATCCCAAGGTCCTCTCATTGAGACATCTATAGCAGTGCACTGCCACAAAGATATTTCAGCACTTTTGACAGAGAATAATGGCCATTTTGTGCTTCTGGTGGTTCTTTTTTGTTTGGTTTAGCTCAAAAATGGGTGTCTAATTTCTCAGTCACCATTGCTCTACAAACACCAAGATGAGAATTGGTAAGAGCAGAGGCAGAATTCTCGGGGAATGGAGGGAAGGCTCTTCTGCTTCAAGGGTGAGTTCTGAATTAGCAGCCACTGAGGAAGCCGAGGGTCACCTGGGGGAACTTAGGTAGGCAAGGTGGCTCCTGGGGACTCCAGGTTGGGTGGGAAGAAGGAGAATGTACTTTTGAAATTCTTGGCCAGTCCCAGATTCATGGCCTTGATGCCCATGAGGATTCACAGTGCCCTGAGAGCAACCTCAATGCAGTAAAGACATGGCTTTCAAAGGACAATGCAGCCCATCTTCTTTTGGGGGCTGACATTAAGGCCCTTGGTTAACGATTGTTGGTAAATGCTAAATTGAGAGAAAGAATGATAATTCCAGAATGTCTAAATTTGTTGCTCTTGCCAACACTAACTTAAGGAGTCTGGAGAATAGGTAAGTCTTTTCACTCACTAAGGAGCTCTAGTCTATTGCCATACTTGTCTAAAGATCCAAGCTAATAAAAATCAATCTCCACAGGAAAACTTGGAGTTCAGGTAAAATATCAAAGCACAATTGTCCTACCAACAACACTTCTTTCCAGGGACATGGGGACCTTTGTAAAATATAACCTACAAAAGTTACATGATGTGTTTGGGTTCTACCATTTTCATACTGGTGGAAAGTGTGTACATATAACAGAATTCTACTTGTGTTCATTTTCATTCTGTTTCTTCTACCTTTGGTTTCACAGCCATAGCTCACTGCATTCCCTCCCACCATTTGAGATGCTTCTATGGCCACCCATCGGCTTGCTCAAAGGAATAGCACGTTTCCTCCAGTTTCTTCTGGCTTTTAAAAAATGGTTTATATCTTAATAAAATGTGGAGTTATGAAGCTTGATGCCAATGCAACAGCCTCCTCCAGATCTCTAGTTGAGACCCTGGGTTTCCCAGCTCTGCTTTCATGAAACTTAACAATAACAAGAGTGAGTGAACAATGCCATCTTTAGTCTTGGGAGTTGGAAAGGTAGGAAAGATTGCTTAAGAGAAAGTTAGAATCATTATTAAAAGTGATTTCAGGGCTGGAGAGATGGCTCAGTGGGTAAAGCACCTGTCATGCAAGCATGTGAACTTGTGTTTGAATCCTCAGCACCCATTAAATTCCAATCATGGTGGCAGACACCTGTCAGTCTGGCACTGGAGCTTGCTGGCCAGATTTGGTCAAATCAGTGTGCCCAGGTTCAGTAAGAGACCTGTCTCAAAAAATAAAGTCTAGAAGCAATAATGGCAGAAGACATCTGATATCAGTTTCTTACTGGCAAGAGCACACAAACATACACACGTGCACCCACCTGCACGTGCTCACACATGTACACTACATACACATGCCAAAACCCACCATGATTTGACTTCAATGATATCTTCAAAGAATGAGCAAACTTGACCCTCTGTCCCTTTTCCTCACTTGGCCTTACAGCCTTTCTCCCTGCTGGCTGCTCAACTCCTGTAACCTCACTTCCCCTCCTCATGTCTTCTTGGTTTCTTACCCCACAGCCTTACTTCCTATAGCGCTTGCATGGCAAAAGCTCGGGCTGTGTTTACTGTCTGGCTCCCCTCACCAGCCACTCTGCTGTTTATCACCCCCACATCATTCTCTCTTCCTGAACTGATTTTCCCACCTCTGAAAATAACAGCTCATTAGGAAGTGATGAGAGACTGAATGAGCAATTGAATGTAATTACACAAAATTACACAGATCTTAACCCAGGCACTCCACTGTCAGAACCTCAGAAAGCTGAAGGCCTGTATTTACTACCCAGGGCTGTTGGGGTCATCTCAGTAATCCCCAAGTGGGAAGAGGAACCTAATCGTTTAGTGCCCTTGGGAAAGGATGAGGGGCAGTGAGGGTGAGGGATGCCCGTGGATCAGTCAGCAGATGGGTGAGGGCACATTCAAGGAAGGCTGGCAGGAGCAGAGCACCAAAGGCCATGAGGGTGTGAGGGGGTCTCCAACTGCTCCCCCAGGAGAGCTTATGCAGAAGGGAATATGAAGGCACTGTTCTTAGGGAAAACCATGTCTCAAAATGACAGCACATCCAGAAACCTTAAGAGTAGTGGACTCTCCGAATTGGTCAATGGCTGTCCAGGATTTACACACATACACACCATAATGTCTTTTGAAGTGCTGGACATCAAACTCAGGCTATTGCACATGCCAGGCAAGCTTGCCACCACTGAGCTGCATCCCCAGCACTGTGTCCTGGTGAATGAAGACACAAAGCTGCTGCTGTGGAGATCCGAGGAATTCATTTGCACACTTAGAAGCAGTCAAAAGGGAAGAACCTCTTTAAAAACTGCATTCTGGTGGAGACATAGGGAGGTAGATGGCAAAGTTGAAGCCTTGGTGGGTGGTGGTGGCTTCAAGGTCACATCACTGCAAGGGATGAGGGACCGAAATCCCTCGATGCTCAGGTGTCCTATCTGTCACAGAGAGTGCTCTCTGCCCTGTTGTTTTCCAATATGTAATATTTAATGATGATCATTTGACCAGCTTCCTACATGTGGAACGGAACTCACCCTAAGACATCTAGCTGATTTTCACCCTGGAAACCTGGTAGCAGATGGATGTGTGCAGTTACTACTGGAAACCAAACACTTCAGGGTGTCTCCAAAACAGACCATCCACAGGGAAACGAGCAAGGATGCCAGGGCATGCATTCTGCTGAGAGGCTCCCAATGCAAACGATGGCATGACTGCTTCTTCCAGATCCCTCGCCCAGGCCAGGCTACTAGTCCTCAGGGTGAGTAGAGGGAAACTCCTGATTTTGCAGAGAAGTAAGCAAGAGCAAAGTGGGAGAGGTGTTTCTGGGCTCCTCCCCCCACCTCCCTCCCTGCAATGTCCTCCCTCCACTTCCCTGCCCACGCTTCCCCCTCTCCTTTCCCTGTTTCGGAGCCGGACTTCACATGAGCACTGGGGCACACACCTCACCTATATAGCACGAGCTCCATGAGGTGGCTTCGAGCATTCCCTCTGATTACTGGCCTGCTACCAAGATTAATTAATGCAACAGACAAAGCATGATGAGATACTTGTCACAGGATGAGCGGTCAACAAACATCAGCATGGGCTCTTTCCACGCAGTGTCAGTGGGCTGGCACCATCCTGGGGGGGGGGGCACGTGACCTTGAACTGACTCTGACCATCCAGGAGTTCTTACGTGTGTTTCTCTGTGTCTGGGTGCACACATGTGTGGGTGTGTGTGTGTGTACATATGTTGTCACTTATTGTCCTCCATATTTTTTTGAGACAAGGTCTCTCACTGAGGCCAGTGCTGATTCAGCTGGATTTACTAGTAAGATTTGCTTGCCTCATTTTCTCAGGTCAGAGCTTATAAGTGGGCTGTTATTCTGGGCATTTATGTAGGTGCTGCGGATCTGTATTCAAGTCCTTGCACTTATGCAGCAAGTGATTTACCCACTGAATCATCCCCACCCCCTACCCCATCCAGGAGGTGACAGAAGCCAAGCTAAGAAGACCATGAAGATGTGAGCCTAGGTTTTCTGATAGACGCCAATCCCAACAAGGGTGTGGAAATATGAATGCATCCTTGGAGAAGCTGCCCGTCCCTTTATCAGAGAGACAAGCCATACATGAGGGACACGTAAGTAATGTATCAAACTTAAACTAGAATTTATTTCCACAGCATCCAGCAGCTGCCCACTTTGTGTAAGCCTTGTGAATGATCCACCACCCACAACCAACGTCTCAGGTCCCTAGGCTTCTTGGACACCCTCCAGCCTCCTGAAGTTTCCCTGCCTGGGAGGACACATGCAAGACGCTTGTGAGGGTGAGGAACACATGATAATGAATGAAGTTCCCAAGATGCAAGAGTTCACACTGAAGGGAAGACTTTGACCCATTCCTCTGCCCAGACCCTCGATGAGCCATTAATATTCATTCTGTCTCCTCCTCCACATGTCCTTATTGTCTGAAATCCCATGGCTCTCTGGGTTTTCCAGCCAGCCGGCCTGTAAGCACAAGCTTCAGCTGACAATATGGGAGCTTTTGGCAGTGACAGACCACACTCTGAAACTGCTGCCCCAGATGGGCATGGCTTTCGTTAGAGGGTGCCAGGATGCCATGGACCAATGCCCTCCTAATACTCAACACCCAGAGATGAGAGGAAAGAGGGGGTTACAAAATCTAGCACAATCAAGGGGACCCCTTGTGACCTGTTTCCTGTGACACGGAAGACAAGGTTGAGTCTTGGATCATCTGTGCCTGCGCCTGCACAGACAGCCCAAGGCTCTGCACATACCCTTGACCCTCCCCACTTGGGTTCATCATTACTGAGCCCAGTCCCAGCCTGGATAAGAACAATAGGGAATACAGATTATTTCTGGCAATAACACTGACCCACTTCCTCCCATTCGGAGTGAAAGGGATACAAAGGACCCCAGAACTAATGGAGGGTCTATGTGTACCTCCCTTTAGACAAATCAAACTACTTTCTTTGTTCTCCAACAGATAAAATCCCTAAATAAGGTCTCCATTTTGGCAACCTTTCAGCACCCCCAGCCCCTTGCAGAGAGGTTTAGTTATGTTACAATTCTTTCTTAAAATAGATAAATAATTCCTGGTGTGTCCCGCTCCTTCTGCACCTGACATTCTTCACAATCATAAGACTAAGAACTCAACCAGAGACAAAATATTGGTAATGCTGGTAATGCCATCACCTGTGTGCACCTTTCACACAATCTCTTATAAAGTGGGTGTGCACCCCCCCATCGCTGCACGCTGTGTGCTATACAAGGAGATAACCTGGCTCCTTGCCACTCTGCAGGAATTCTTCATGGTACCCAGAAGGGTAGAGCTGGCTTGAGGCTGCATATGCCCCAATTCCATTCTTGAGTGGGAGGGAGAAGTGCAGAGTAACACAGTTAAGGAGGGGTGATGACAGAAGGGTCATGAAAGACACAGGACTGTGGGCTGAGTGACAGGTCACAGGAATACAATGCAGGCTGGATTAGAGTCAGGTTTTTCTTCTGAGCTTAAAAGAAATCAAGACACATTTATGGCTTCATAAAATTGTTTATGTTCCAGACCCTATACTTACTGCATCTGATGAATACATTGGCCTTGGCTTTGGAGGTCTCACATACTGACATCCTGGTCCCCTTAACCCCTTAGCTGCCTCTGGGCAAGGCAGCTCCCTTCTTAAGCCTAAACTGGTGCCTTCCTTGCTAATGAACAGAAAATGAAAATGAAATCTGAACATGCCCTGGGCTCCTGATTTCTGTGCTCTCTTTTCTTCACCAAATGAAAATGACAGTTCACTCTGGAAGACAACAGACATCCAAGAGAAATGAGGGTCACTGGATTGGGGTCATTTTAATCAATCATTACTCCTAATCCTACCACGACAAAATGGGCCCTTCTTCAAGGAATGTGGCAAGTAGAATTTTTGTCTCTGATCAGAACTATCACTATATACCAATTTTACCCCCCTCACCCAGCCCCCTTGCTTAACATAATTCTATAACCAGCATTCTCTTTGCCCATCCCTCTCTGTCTCCCCCAGGGAATACAAGCTCCACTCGATAGCCTCCCCAGTTTAGGCTAATGCCAGACACAACAAATAAAAGTACTAATACACCATTACTAGTTAAATCAAACAGACTGAAACTTATTAGGAAAACCTGTTTGAAAAAATATATTGCAATTAATCCTTTGGGATCTTTTGTTCCTTCCTCTGAGAATTTATCTGTATAAAATTACACTTCTGAATCGATCACACTTGGATATTCCTTCTTCCATCTCTTCCTCTTTCTACTTCTGAAATATAAACTATTTTGACATAAACATTCAGAGCATGTGCTACCCCTTCTTCCCTATCAGATTCTTTTCACGTGCCAGACTTCCTATCAAAATTCCTGTCCAATCTGGCAGCTTCTCACGAAGCAAGATCAAAGAGGGCTTAGGAGCAAAGGGACTGGACTCCATACCCCGAGCAAAGCCCATCATCACAGAATGTGGCTCAAATGTAGCTTTTCTTTAAGATTATCTAATACAGTTGAAAAAAATATTGCAACTTCATCCATCAACCCTTATATTCTGAATGTAAAAACTGTCCGATTTACCCCAAAGAGTTGCTTTTGCAAGGCTGTGTGCATCTCATGTGCCCCAAGGACCATAACAGTGGCCCAGGGATCCAGTGGAAGAAAGGAACACAGACACATGGGGCCCAAGGATCCAGACTTAGCACTGAATCTGGCTCTAAACATTGTCAGCTAGTGGAAGTCCCAGAAGCATCAGATTCAGGGCATCTGTGGTCTATCCGCTGGTCAGCTCTTCACCCCTACTCAGGATCATGTTCAAACTTCACAGGCTCATTGCGTTTTTAACAGCCCGTTACTAAAATCAAACAATATTGGATTCCTGACCAAAAGTTTTTCTATGATTAGCACACACAACAGAATTTAAAATGCAAAGTAGCTCTCTGTGGCTTCCATCTTTAGATTCTGTAGGAGTTATTTTTTTCTCATTGCTTTGACCAAAAGCAACTTAAGGGAGGAAAGATCCCAGCAGAAACAGCGGGAGCATGAAACAAGAGATCAGACACTGCATCTAGAGTTAGGAAGCAGACCACAGGGAATGGCGGCTCTCAGCTGGCTCTCTCCTTCTTATTCACTCCAGGACCCCACTGCCCACAGTTAGGGTGGGTCTTCCCACCATCTCAATTAACCTCATCTAGAAATTCCCTCACAGACATACCCAGATATTTGTCTCTCTCTCTTCTTCTCTCTCACTCTCTTTCTTTCAAAAACCAAATAAAATATTAAAAATAATACAGAGAAATAATCATCTGATTATGCAAAATAAAATAGAAAATATGAAAGAGAAATAAATACCAAACTACATTTAAGTCATCATTTTGGTATTTGTTTCTCTTTAATATTATCTATGGGTAATTATATTAAACACAAATGTACTAAACATCACAGACACCCCCTATAAAAGATAAGATCTCAACACAAGCCTTTTAAATGAAAAATACTTAGACCCTGAAGAACAAAGGACTATATATCCACCATGCAGCATAAATCTGGGTGGCCACGTGTATGCCCGCCCACAAGTATATCAGACCAAGTAAAGTAGTAAGCCAGAGAAGACTGAGCTCTCAAGAATAAATAATAAATAAATAATAAACCATCAGAATCCATCTTCAAAACAGGTGTTGGAAGAACAGAACCAAAGGAAGAAGTTTTGCAGAAACAAATCCATACCCCTTCATGGACGATTTGATCAGATATCTCCTTATAAGTGACAAGGTATTTGCTACAGACATAGAAAAGATAAATCACAAGCCACACTTAACTTAAAAGATAAAATTGATTAAAATTATTCTGTTATCAGTCAAAACAATCTATTATACCAACAGAGCAAAGGAGACAATTCACAAATATCTCAAACCATGCAGATAAAGCACTTGATAAAATTCAGCTCCATTTATTTTTTGTTAAAGCTTGATAAAATGAATAGAAAGGGAAATTGATTTAAAAACATCTATGGAAAAGATACATAAACATCACTATATTTAAAGCTGAAATATTGAGAATTTTCCCTGTAGGATAGAAGCAAGGAAATGTCTGTAATCCCTTTGTTAACTTTTAGTCAACATTTAACATTGTACTAAGAATCCTGACTAGTGTAATACAGCAAGAAAATGAAATTCAATGGCCAAACTCACAACTAAAAATTATTCATAGCATTTAACTTTAAGACTAATATAATTTGGGCAATCAAGACAATAGAGAAAAATTTAAAAATATGTATAATATTTGATTTCTAGCTAACCATAAATAATTAAGAAAATATGGCATTGGCATGAGAATAAACAAGGTCAGTGGGCAAAAGAGAAATCCACATATATATGATTAGCTTTATACCCATGGTATAAAGCCAACTCAATGAGAGAAGAAAGCCATTTTCAAATCAAATAAAACTGTAGGAATCCAATTATTAGGCAGAGGAAAATGAGCTTCCAGCCCTATCTCACTTCATATATAAAAGTTAATTAGAGATGAATTTTATGAGCAACTCTAAAGTCATATATTTTGAAAAAGAAAACCCATAAAAATATCTTTGAGACTTTGTGATAGGCAAAGATTTTTCAGTCAGCTCAAATGACACTATCACAAAAAAACAATGAATTATACATAATAAACAATTTAATTAGCTGTTTGCAAGTAATTACCAATAAAATAGACCAGCAGGCTGCCAATTAGACATAACATATTTTACTAGATATATGATTCACATTATATATATGATTCATATTATATATGTATACATGTATATGTATACATGTTTATATATGAGAACTCTTGAAAATCAGCAATAAAACAAATAACTCCCTAAAATTATGGACATAACTCCAATACTCACTTTAGAGAAGCCACGCCATAACTAATGAGTATGCGAGCATTACTAATAATCAAATAAATACAAATTCAACTAATAAAATGATATTTCATACACACTCGTGTGGTTAAAATTAAAATTACTGTCAATACTAAAATTTGGAAAGAATATAGAGCAATAAGAAGTCTCACACATTTTCAGCAGGAGTTTAAATTGTACCTTTCTAATGTTTCTTATAAAGTCAAACATGCAATTTCACCCTGGTATTTATCCAAGAGAAATGCTAACATATGTTCATAAAAAGACTTCTGTAATAATATTCCTACCAAACTTTCTCTTATTAATCAAACACTGGAATGATCCCAGAAGTCTGGCAACCAAAGATTGGGGTGAAAGAGAAGAGGGGAGAAATAAAATAAAGAAAACCCCCTCTGAAACCTATAAGAATATGTGTAAATTCAGAAGTATTATTTTGAGAAAAAGAGGCCAATGAATGTATGGGATTTGATTTCACTTTCATTGATCCAGGAACAAATAAAATTAATTCTGCCTTGTCAGTCACCTGGAGAACTGCAGGTGGGTGGGTGGAGGGTGGAACACCCACAGGTGTGACAGTTAACTGGTGTGGGTGTGCATCGGACAGTAAAACACAAAAAGCTGAAAAAATCCATCACTTAACTTATATAACACACAAAAAAAAATCATTTAAGGATCTGGAGAGATGGCTCAGTATTTAAGGTGTTTGCCTGCAAGGAAATCTGAGGACTTGGGTTTGATTCCCCAGTACCATATAAAGCCAGATGCTCAAAGTGGCACATGCATCTGGAGTTTGTTTGTAGGCTGGAGGCCTGGTGCACCCATTTTCTCTCTGTCTGTCTCTCTTCTATTTCTCTCTGCTTGCAAATAAATAAATAATTTTTAAAAAATCATTTAAGAGAAACTATAGGTTTAGGCATGTGGGGGCACACCTGCTATCCCAGCATTTAGGAAGCTGAGAAGGTTTAGTGTGAATTGGAGGTCAGACTGGGTTACATCCTGAGTTCAAGGTCAACCCTAGGTGGCAAGACAGACTGTCTCAAAACGAACAACAACAAAAGGTTTCTCTTTAGAAGAAGCCACCATGGACAAATTTCACATCATTACAGAATAGAATTTATTTGAAATGCCTAAAATCTTCAAAATTTTATAGAATATATCTTGAAAATGAGAAGGAAATAGAAATTCCAATGGTAACACAAAAGCCAAGCAATCTTTTGAGAAGCAAAACCCGTGTAGGACCATTAGGCACCCTTAGACACCTGATCTCACTTGAAATGAAAAACCAAAAGATTCAAATGGATACAAAGAAATCCTCAAATTGATCAATAACCAGAAAGAATTACTGGGGCATTTCACTCTTCTTGGCATTTCCAAGAAGAGAAATCTAGATATTTGTGAGAGCTGTTGAGGATACAGGCATCTATCTATAAACTCTTGTCATGGTTTGATCCAGGTGTCCCCCACAAACAATTGAATGTGTTCTGATAGATAGATCCTCAGCTGATGGCAGTTTGGGTTTTACAACCTCGATGAAGCTGTGTTTTTGGGGGCGGGCTTATGGGGTTATAAGCCAGCTTCCCCTTGCCAGTATTTGGCACACCTTCCTGCCGCTATTTCCAGTGCTGTGACAGAGGTGATGTCCAGCCCTCTGCTCATGCCATCGTCTTCCCTGCCAGGATGGACTCTCCCCTCGAGTCCGTAAGCCAAATAAACCCATTCCTCCACAAGCCGCTTTTGTTTGGGTTCTTTCTGTGCAGCAACTAGAAAGCTGACTGCAACAACTCTCTTTCTTTGGGGGAAAAGAGAGTGGGTAAGGTAGCCATGGAGTTCAGTCCTTTTGTGTACCTCATTCAAGGATGCAGGATAGTCCATAAACTGACAAGTCCAAGGGACATATACTAGGATCTTGAAGGTAACCTCGCGTGACCGTTGCTGAGGACAGAAATATAAATAAAGTATATGTTGGATACAGATGAGCTGTAGGATGCAGCTGTTAGGTCCACACCCAGCAGAGTGGGAGAGTTCCAAACATACAGTGTAGATAAAAAGTCAGGGTTGCAGATCATCATTTGATTATGTCAGTGACAACCATCATACATGAAGAGTCAGCCACTGTGCCAAGTACAGGCAGGAGGATGGGCACAGGCAAATCTGAGATGATGGAGAGAGTACTGGAAATAAACATCACAAAAGAGGAGAAATTCTCACTCAGACCAGCTGTCAGCTGCTGTGAGCTCAGTGTCCGCTGTGGGATCAAAAGGTATTCTCGGGCTGGAGAGATGGCTCAGCGGTTAAGGCATTTGCCTCCAGGGCCTACGGCCAAGGGTTCAATTCCCCAGGACCCACATAAGCCAGACCCCCAAGGTGGTGGCCCTGGTGTGCTC
>PVHP010022160.1:0-28408 GCA_004024765.1 Zapus hudsonius
ATTTAACCTATACTGATCTCACTCTCCAAAGGAGATTCTATTTGTATTTTTCAGAAGGCAGTGAGAGAGCCTGAGACAACCCAGTTCCACCAACAAGACATTGGATGATGGCTGACATCCTGACAAGAGATGGACCACTCCTGGCCTATCATACAGGGCCCAAGTGAAACCTATGAGAAAGTGACAAGACCAATCACCACAAGTCAGATAACCCAAGAAAGGTCAATGTAGACAGACACCAATGATACCCAACACAACTCAAAGCGGAAGTCCAGAAACACTTAAGATCTCAACAATAAAGCAGACTTCAAACTCACCTACCATGACTTAGGGAACTGAGTGGACGAGGGGGCGGAAAGATTGTAAGAGCCATGGTGGGGGAGAATATCCAGAGACATTGCCCCCCTCAGCAACAATGCAAAAAGGGGGAAGAAAAAAATAAAAACTGGTGACCTCTGGTGCATTCATAACCCCCTAACATACAGACAGATCCAGTATGTGCACTGAGAGAGTACCCCAGTGGTAGGGGACAGAGAAGAAGGAAATGGGGACACCTTCTCAAGATTTGCTCATACAATATATATACTTATTCATAATAAAGATATTAAAAAAACTTTCTGGACCACCTACACCTATGATCACAATTTAGGGGAGAGAAGACAAATTCCTGAATATTTACTAGCTCCCTGCTGTGTGTTTCCTTGATTACCTTTGGAAGCAATTCTGGGAAATATGTATGATTCCAGTTTCTTGCTGATGAGGAAACTGGCTGCCGTGAGAAAATCAGCAGGAACTCATAGTCATTTTGCATGTATTAGGTATGATGTTCAGAAGTTGGCATAGAGTTTATCATTTTATCCTAAAAATTGTCATTCTTTTACATATATGGGTTAGAATAAACTAAGATTAATGTGATAAAAAAGAGACCCATAATCTCCATGGATTATTGTTTGCTCATACCAAGGTCATTATGGTGCCCATTCCTCCCCGCAATTACCTGGCAATTCAAGCTAAGGGAAGCGCCATTACAGTACTAAGAGTTATGTCTTGTGAAGCATGGGCTTGCTGGAGGTCATGCAGACAAATTCAACAGGTAAATAACATGTATATTTTAAGACTTCTGCCTGGCACTTGCACATGTCACTTTCCTTGTGTCTTGTTGGCTGGAGTTCTACCTATGGAGCCACCTCTCCTTAAGTAGTATGAGAATTGTTAGTGACAAAGAAATAGTGGTGAATATGACAATCCTTTGTTCTCTGAGAGGGCCCAACAGGTAAGGTGCTTACCTGCAAAGCCAGATCACAAAGTGGTACATGCATTTGCTTGTTTGCAGTGGCTGGAGGCCCTGGGGTGCCATTCTCTGTTATGTTTCTATCTCTCTCTGCTTTCAAATAAATACAATTTTAAAAGGAGAAAAAAAGAAAGAAAGAAAGAACAGCACTGACAAAGTTAACTTCTGATTTAATTTATTCATTTACTTCTTGCATGTATCAGAAAGAACAGAGCAAAGAATTCAAGCATCGACAAAGGCTCTTCAGAGTGTGTAAAAGCGGGAGCTCTCAGGATGTTATCTGGCTCAGGGTCACCAAGGGCTGTGAAGGGACCAGAAGCTGCACACTGGGGCTGTGATGCTCTGGGCTGATGCAGAGGTTGGAGAGAGAAGTTGTTGATTGCTTGCTGATTTCAAAATCTTTATGCAATAATGCCAGAATGACGCACGTGTGACATTAAGGTGTCCAGTGCTAGCAAGCAAGCCCAGTTATGTCCTCAGCAGACACATGTTGGGACAATGATGCATGAGAGCTGGATGATGTGCTGGGCTGCCATCCATTAGGAACTCTTCCTATTTCCACAGAAAGCTGTTCTTCTAAACAGACAGAAGGCAATGATGGCCAAGTGGGTGGCACTCTTGAGAAGCAGGAGGAGGTAGGCATAGTAGGCCGAGGTGTTTGTGAGCTGCAACTGCCACACGCCTAAGAGAAGACCTCTGATTAGATTTATCTGCCATTTTTCTAGCATACATTCTTCACTGAATATAAAGGAAATAGCTATTTATTTCTGATGATCTCTATTGAGGATCAACTTCCTATACCAAAATTTCTCACTAGAACCACTAAGAGAGATATTAGCTAAGAAGTCAGGCTGATAACCAAAATCCTCTTAGAACCTTCCCAATTTAACAAGCAAGGCCACACTCATACTGGATGGGTACAAGCAGAGGTATCTATTTCCGATATATAGCTTTTAGAATTTCTTCACCCAAATGTATCTCTAACCCACTGTAATAAAAAATATTCCTTTGACAGTAAGCAAGTGGCAGATGACAGTCTGAGAGCCTTGTATGTAAAGCTTTAGTCTTATTTATACTGCATAACATCCTTTGAAAGAGACATTATTGCCAGTCACAGTTTATAATCTGACACACTTAGGAAACACTAAACAGAGATTTGTCTGATGACATGTCTTTAGTAAGTGATAGACCCTCATTTTGATCCCATAAACGAAGAACACACCTTTTTATCTATTCTATGATTCCGCCCCTCCAAATGCAATAAATACCATATAGATCACGATTTTAAATTTCGAATTGCTCATTTAGAAGCACTGGAACATTCTACAATGCGCATGCAGTGAGATCTGTAGGAAGACATATTCCATGGAGATTTGTTGGTGGTTGCAGCAAGGTCTGAAGGATTTTAGAAAAGAGGGCACTAGAAAATGAAGGAAGTAGTTAATTCAAATTCCCTGACTTCCTTTTTCCATCATTATTGCTATGATTTTTATTGGTAATTGCATATGATATAGCCTTCGAAGTTTTCCAAGAAATATGTGATATTAAGTAATAGTAAAGTGGTGATATTTAGTGACCATACTGGTGACTCAATGAGGCATAGGGACAAGTCCATTTCATGTATCATTTTCATAGTATTGCAGATCAAAAATAAATGGGCCTATGGTATAAGAGGGATCTCAACGAATGCACTCATAACTCCCTGACCTTTGCCCAGTGAGTATGGCAGACCCTTCTTGCCTGGTGTGGTAGCTGAGGTGGAATCAGGAGACAAAGGAATGATCTGGAGAGCTGCAGCCAATGTCTTAGGTCCTGTTCTTTGTGCATATGGATGGAGAAGAGTCCAAACCCAGTGTTCATTCCATGCCTTGCAAATGAGATGCCTTATGCCAGACATTTCACATCTGGGTCCTTATCTCAATAACTGAGAGTTTGTCCAGATGAGTAATTGTTACTCAAAAACTAAATGCAAATCAGTCACTCATGTGCAAACACCTGCTCATTTGGGAAAAGATCAGGGTTACAGGCTAGCTGAGGTCCTCTGAAGTTCCACTTCTTTACCCCCACCGTATTTGCACAGTGTCCTAGGGCTTTGGTTTGGGAGTTTCATGCTCTTTGATTCAGCCTTAAGATAGAAATATATAATGAATAGAGAACAGAGGAAGGATATGAACTCAGATAATTTAAGTTGACATTTCATGCTAAGCTGTGTAACATGTGTAAGGGACTTAATTCATATAAACTACATGACTGGTAGAATTGTAAGATCAAACAGGAAAATGCATGGAGAACACAGAACAAGGCCTTCTCTACTAGAAAAAACACCATGGAAACAATCAAATCAGAATATTATTCCCAATTTTCATTGCTAGTGAGTAGAAGATTTGGAAAAACCTTGAATTAACTTGATATAATGCTTTCCTCAATGGTTAGAAACAATAGACACGTGAACAACTGAAGTGCCTTGTTGAAATATGTCAAGGAACATCAATGCATCGTCTAATTACTCAGATTATATCCAAATCAATAGTTTCCTGTGTCACTGCGATGTTTGCATAGTGATACATTAATTAAAAATATTTGTCTATTGTGTAACACTCAGACATTCATATTGTTCTAACTTACACCAAGGCAGTGCAAAAGCGGGGAAAAATGCTATGAGAAGATGGAATGAGAAACATGCCCTGAAACCTACCATTGTCTTCTTCCAAACAATCTGAAGGGTCAGCACTGGTGACAGCTAGAAGAAAGAGACCATACCTGTCAATTAATAAGGTCAATTTTTGTCAGTTTGTGTATATGCAGATATATCATTCTATCTATCATCTATCTGTCTCTCTATCTATCATCTATCTATCATCTATCTGAGCAAACAATAATCAGTATATATATAGACACAATGTTGAAATAGACCTCAACAACTTTAGAACTATTTTATCTCAGCAGATTTCATTCCTGCACTTTTCTGCACATAGAGAAAGTGTTCATGACGGACATATTTTTTTCCTTTTTTACTCCTATTGTAGTATAATATCCAAGACAATCTGCAAAGGGAAACAGCCACATCTTCCCAAATGAACTATGTTCCCAGAGCAGTTGTTCAAAGTCAGTTGATCATTTTAGACACTAAGGGTGTCAGAGGATGCAGCCTCACTTGAGAAATCAGGGAAACAAATAACAAAGGGGCTCACAGGTTTGATTATGTGCTCATTCTCCTCATAATCAGAAGGGCTTATAAGCAACAGGGAAAAGCATGAAAGGATCCTTCCCCCCCACAGGCATCCTGGATTCTTTGGACTGTTGTTTATCACTCAGAAGCATGGCACACAGTGAATTTCAGAACCACAGCCAGGCTGTCTGCAAAACAGCTGCCTGCTTGGGTGTGTAGAAAGGAAACTCATCACATCAGAGCAATCCTTTCCAACACTGTGCCTGCATCATGTGAGGTCCAGTGTGATTCAGTGAAGAGAATATAGTTTTCACTGCAGCCCATCCTCGTTGGGACACTAACTTGTTGCAGACCACCACCAGCACTCAGACCTGACTAGTAGTATGCAAATGCATTTAGAGATGTAGGTACTAACAAATGACAAGAAATGCAGCACAGAAAGTGTTTATACACTGGGGGAGACAATCAACAGATTTTTAATTCAGCCAAATATTCCACTTAGTGAGGAGGAGCCCTTGACTGGAACTGGGGATTCAGGGCGATATGCACCAGATCCCGTACTCTTGGACTTCCAAGAAAAGATGCACTATGGGAGAGATTGATGGGGAAGCTACAAAAAATGTAATCTAGGTAATCCAGAATTGTGTATATTTGTTAACCTATACTGATCTCACTCTCCGATGGAGAATGTGTTTGTATTTTTCAGGATGCAGCGAGAGAGCTGTGGCCCATATAACCCTACCAGCCGACCATAGGCCAATAGCTGAGATCCTGCCAAGAGATGAGCCACCACAGTCATATCATGGAGGATCCTTATGGAACCCCGCAGAGAATGACAGGATGAACAAGGGACCCACAGCCATTCAATCAACACAGGATAATCCAGTGAGACAGAAACCAATGATTTTTGACACAAAGACCCCTAGGCTCACAACAATAAAGCAGCCTTAATACTCATCCACCACAGCTCAGGGAACTAAGCGGAAGAGGGGGAAGAAAGATTGTGAGAGCCATGGTGGGGGAGACTATCCAGAGGCATGGTACCCCTCAGTAACAGCACACTTGGGCCAGGAGAACCGGGCTGAGCACTAGGCTATCCATGGTCTCCTGTCACAAGGACTGATCCAGACGACCCACAGAGGAGAATATCCAGTTTATTGGGGATGGGGAGGGGGAGCATTGGGGAATTGGGGATAACAACTCATTGTTTGACCACTAAATAATGTAACTCATTATGGACAATAAAATATATATATATATATATATATATATATATATATATATATATATATATATATATATAAGAAAGTGTTTATACACATTACCCTCACTTAATCCTTTGAACATTTTGTACATGCATGTGCATGCATGCGTGTGTGTGTGTGTGTGTGTGTGTGTGAGAGTGCGTGGTACTGGCTACAAGATGTATGTGTTGTGGATACATGTGTGTGTGGATGCATGGGCTTTTGGAGGTAGAAGGAAAACTTGAGTGTCCTCTTCTATTATCATGCTTTATGTTCTTGAGACAGAGTCTCTCACCAAACACGGAGCTGCCATGTTCTGTGAGACAGGTTGACCGGTGAATCTTATCAAAACTCCAGTCTCCACTTCCATAGGATTGCAGTTACTGGTGTTTGCGACAATGCCTACTTGTTTACATGGGTGCTGGGGAATCAAACACAGGGCAACTGAGACCCTCTTGAGACCTTGTGTAGTCAGCACTCTTCCCAAGGGGCCACCTCCCCAGCCCTCAACCTGTAATTATGACATTCTACCCAGCAGTGATATGTGAAATAAAATGCCTGCAAAGAATCAAGACTTCCTAAGCCACCAGAAGCCAAAACTATTGTATTCTGCTGCTGCTGGGCCAGGCTTTGACTCATCTGAACCTGTTGTCAACTATGAACTCAGGCTTTGAAGGTTTATCTCTGTGTATAACAAGAGTAAAGTGGGGATGGGGAAGGGAACTTTACTTGCTTGGTAGAATGTTCCTGAAAAACACATTCTTATAATTATACCATAATTAAGACATAAAAAGTAGAAGCTCCATTTAGCATTCACCATGTACTTATGTGTTGCTTTAGTATGTTGCATTCCATTAAATCCACTTAACAATTAAAAAAAACAACCTAATATGGTCTGAACACTTTACATGATGAAGCTGAAGCTAAGACAGTTTAAGTAAATTTTCATTTTCTCCCAAAGCTTCTATCATTTTAATTTTATTGTAAAATGCAAATGCATTTACCCTACCAATAAATGAATGGCATTTTAAAGGTCTTCTTGTATTAGTTCTCATTTATACATAATAGAAAAGATGGAGATATTCTTTTCAAACAACTTTTTGGAAAAGTTATATTTACACACATAGACATACCTTTCTTCATCGGAGGAAAGAGAATCTCTTGAACTAGCCCTTCTCTGTTGTTCTCGTGCTTGACAAGGCATCTGTGCCCCTTATACATGGACGCTTCAGTCACCGTTAGCCAGCTCAACTTCATGTACGTGTCATTGGTCTTCATCGTGTCTCCCTGCTGGGATTTCAGAATCGTGTTGTCACCCTCTTCTGCCCAGGATACTTTTATAACATCAGGGAAGAATTTCTCCAGAAGACAAAGATATGTCCCAGCCTTATGGTGATTTGTTTCAGCAACTGAAGGAAGAAAGGTAGTGGGCTTTGGAGAAATATCTGCATCAAAGCTTTTATCTGTGGGACAAAATATAAAATAATAAAGTTAATTATTATTTTGGAATATTTGAGTCAATTTCTCACGTAGTTCAGTCTAGTCTATATACGTGAAGAGAGTCTGAACTCCTGGAGCTTCACAAGTGCGGGGATTACAGACATTCACCACACTCTCTGCCAAGAAAGAAAATGATCAAGGAAATGCAAACATTGCATGTTTAAACACTACATGGTTAAATGTTCAAATGTTATGCAGCTAAACACTGCACAACTTGGGACAATCTATTATACAGCAATAGGAAGAAATGTTTCCTTTGAACAAGTGTCCAAAGTAGCCTGTTATTCATCATATATTCCAAGTATACTTATTACTGTCCTTAGTTTATAGATGTGCAAAGAGGCAAGGTGTCAAGTAACTACTTTGAGCCTAAGAAACATGCTACGACCCTAAGATCACAGTAAGCAGGTCAGTCTGAACAAAATCCTGGACTTGGTTCTTTCTCTATACACGAAGATGGCTATGACTGTCAATCGTTCATCACCACCACTTCCAACATTCTTGACCACATTCATTTTTCAATGTCTTCTTTGTTTCCTCATAGTGAAACATGTTCTCTCACATTGAGACATTGAGTAGCAGGGCAAGCTAAGGAGACCAAGTTACTTTTATCATTTTTCTACAGATAAAGATCCATGGTCCTGTCTAAAGTGTTTTCCTCCCCTCCCCCCACCCTTTTGCTACTTATGTTTTCTGGCCAAGTACCTCCCTCTCTCTCTCAAGTTCTGTAATTCTGTGCAGCCCCCTATTTATGTAGTTGACTCTTCAGTGCACACTGCTATTGTCTCTTGAAGAGGAATAGATGTCAGGAGGCAGACTTTCAGATGTGCTTGTAACTATTCAGTGACCTGTTTTGATGGAAATCTCCTTCCATGTACACTTAAAATCCACCAAGTTGATGGCTTAGCTACATTGCAGTTCCCATGCTTAGTTCTCACGTTCCTGATATTCTTTTAGTTCATCTCCACCTTTATTCAACATCTCACACATCTAGACCTTGAATTTATAATGACCATCTCTTAAGCTATTGATTTCTGGAAGATGCTCCTTTTGACTTGAAAATTCCCTGACACTTTCTAAAGTCCTGAGTTGTAATCAAGCGCTGCTCGTCAGAGGCTCCTAACCTGTGGGTATCCCTGTAGCTGTTCCATTATGATGGGTGAGACAGCTCTGAGTTATGCCTCAAAGAAATGCAAATAGCACTGCAGCTATAGTTCTTTTGACAGCTCTAATGTATTTGGCAAATTTGATGTCAACACAAAAATTTAACTGAGGAAGAATGTGGTTTCAAAATGAATTGCAATCTTCTAGAAATACCTAAGATCATATTGTAGGTACTAAATATGTGCATATTATAGGTCATCTATGATCTTTTTAGCAGGACAGAGAAAGAGAGAGAAGGGGGAACTCACTACCATAGCTACAAGCACGATCACTGTATGCATGAATGATAATATTAACTGTCAACTATTAATAATTAGTTTATGTACTTGTTCATACAAATAGTCAGAATGCAGCAGGAGAAATTGTTGGAACATAAAAATATGACTTAACTTTGGTAATAGCAGATATATTCCACATTAGGCACTTTGAAGGAAGTGACAAGCCTCAGTTGGACCCAAAACTGCTACAGGTACAGTTGTCTAACTAGGAAATAACTACTCTATACCTTAGAGACTTTACTGTGTAAAGGGAATATGAGGCTCCCTATTGTACAGGTTTGTCAAGTAATGACAAAAAGCGCTCAAATTCTTCACCGTGGTATCTAGCCTGAAAAAAATTAGCTAATATTATTTTTTCTTTTTAATGGGATGGTATTGGGCTAATTCATCAAATTCTTCCATTTAACATAATGCAAAAATATCATTCATGCCAAATGTATAAGACCAGAAATTTTCAGGAATTTGATTTTTTATTCGAGATTTTTGTATTATAGATACTCATCTTATATAAGGATTATGTTATTAATAGCAACACATAAATTAAGAAAGGATAAAGTTCAGGAAGCCAGGATCTTCTCCATCTTTGGCAGCCATAGGCCAAAGAAAGTGAAGACCAAATCCTAGAGCATTATTGCACTAGAAGAAAAGCTTCGAGTATTGGGACTGTGCTCTGTGGATCCTTTCATCCCCAGTGCTTAGCACAAAAACTGTCTGATAAATATTCTTAGAGAGAATGAATGAGCAAGAGAAGATGTAAAACCAGTGCAAGGACCATGGGTTAAAACCATTTCTGGAAGTAGCAAATTTTGTGACTGGGGAATGTTCAGGTAATACAAAAAAAAAAAAAGTCAGTTGCACAAATTTTGACTGGTATTAATCTATCCCCCAAACAGTTACACTAGGTCATAACTCAAAATATAGAAAAGAGGCAAGTAATAAAATTCCACTTTACTTATAAAACCTTCTACAAAAAAGTAATTTAAAGCAATAATTTACATGAGTTGTCTATGCACACAAACCTCAAAACATTAGAATTTCCAGCTATAATTTGCCTATATAAACCATCTAAATATAGAATTTTAGTGTGTTTACTGGCATGGAGTGAATGCACCATTTACAAAATTGATTTTGTTTCCATGTCAAGTTCTTATACCTGCAAAACTGCTATCCATGTGGTCTGGCTAAGCACAAGGTTGTCAGGTAAATACATTATAATTGCTTTTATATTTTTTTCCCTCTAAAAACCAATATCCAGTTTTCCATCACTAGGATAAAAAATAGAAAAAGAGTCACTTACCAGAGGGAATTACTATGAGCTTGGTGCCTTCTGAAAAAATCTTGCTCCATCCTGAGCTATCACACTGCTCACAGACTTAACAAAAACTGAACCTTACCACAAACTTCATGACATGATAAACAGGCTCAAAATATGTCCTGGCCAACTGATCTTCTGGGTTCCTTTGAAAACCGTTGAATGTAGATTTTTGTGGCCTTTGATAATGTTTATTTTTGTTTAAAAATTGCCCTCATAGATTGTTTTCCATGAAGGCAGTGGTAACGGCACAGCAAAGCCCCCCAGAAAACCAAGTGTGAGATCACATCAGGGAAGAAGGCCAAGCCAGCTGGGAAAACAACTGCTTTTATTACAGACTTGGGGAAAATATTCTAAGAATCATCTAGCTTTAAGCTTCCAGGTTACATAAAAGGAAAACATTTTCTGTTCATACAAGCACTAATGCCTCACTTTTACCAGATTGGTCATTTATTTCTGAAAGGAGGAAGCTTTTTCATAATTGAAAACAAAACTGTACTGACATATTTGAAAAATGCCAATCAAGTTCCTCATTGTTAATAAAGTTACATTTACTAAGTGGCATCAAAATTCATTATTGGGGCTGGAGTGATGGTTTAGCAGTTAAGGCTTGTGCCTGAAAAGCCTAAGAACCCTGGTTTGATTCTCTAATGCCCACCTAAAGCCAGATGTACAAGGAGGTACATGCATCTGGAGTTCATTTACAGTGGCTAGAGTCCCTGGCATGCCCATTCTCTCTCTCTCTCTCTCTCTCTCTCTCTCTCTCTCTCTCTCTCTCTCTCTCTCTCTCTCTCTCTCTCTCTCTCTCTCTTTCTTTCTCTCTCTCTCTCTCTCTCTCTCTCTCCCACTTGAAAATCCATTATTGGGACAATATAGAAATGAGAAATATGTAATGACTTCTTTGAAGAAACAAGAGGGCTAGATGAAAATCCTGTAAAATGCTTTTAAGTTTTTAGTGGCTGACTTATTTATTAGAAAGAGTGCTTTGATTTTCTTATTACTTAGAGTAGTTGGTTACCCTTTGTATTCTGGTATATAAAAATGTCATCTGCATATTTTTTGTTTTCCCTTGTTCTAAGACCAAGAGTAGAATTAACAGAAGTCTTAAGAATTGTCTATATTTCCAGAGCTATAAAGGATTTAATTTAAAAATATAAAAGAAAAGCCGTGTGTGGTGGAGCACACCTTTAATCCCAGCACTCGGGAGGCAGAGGTAGGAGGATCGACTTGAGTTCGAAGCCATTCTGAGACTACATAGTGAATTCCAGGTCAGCCTGGGCTAGAGTGAGACCCTACCTCGATAAACCAAAAAAAAAAAAAAAACAAAAGATTACCTAATATATTATATAAAATTTTATTGTATTTATAAGAAAATGTAAGAACTATATGAAGGAAACAGTATCAATAATCAATTTTTAGTAAAGGTCTACAGTGAAACCTGGGTGTGTAGAAAAAAACTAGGAGCTAATACTACTATAAGGAATCCAATAGCTCCTAGTTGATATAAACTGAGCAATTAGAATAAAAATTACTCTTAACATTTTGCTTTTTGTTCTCAGGTGGGAATATCTGCAATGGGTTAGACAAATGTACTACAGATGCTCTAGAAGGCATATGCATTATATAATAACAAGAATTTTAGCTAGGTCTGGTGACACAGACACGAGGCCCAGGCAGGAGGATCACAAGTTCACGACCAGCCCAAGCTACAGTGTGAGTTCAAGGACAGCCAAGGCAACTTAGTAAGATGCTATCTCAAAGGCAAAAAATAAAAAGAGGACTCGGCATAGCTCAGTGGTAGAGCACTTGCCTCACACATGCAATTCTCTCAGGTCCATCCCCAAACTATTAAAATAAACAAATTAATTAATAGAATTCTTTTTTTTTTTTTTTTAATATTTTATTTATTCATTTTCAAGCAGAGAGAGAGAGAGAGAGAGAGAGAGAGAGAGAGAGAGAATGCACCAGGGCCACCACCTTGTGGGTCTGGCTTATGTGGGTCCTGGGGAATTGAACTTGGGGCCTTAGGCACTGGAGGCAAGTGCCTTAACCACTGAGCCATCTCACCAGCCCAACAGAATTCTTTAGAGCTATTAAGAAACCAACATTTCCCACATTAGACCCGTATGCTTATCACAAAGCTACTTATATAATAGGATAAGATATAATATGACATAAGCAAACAAAACATAAATCCTCCAGAGAAATGTTCAAACTGTATGTGGATGTTCAAAAGTATAACCACACGTTTACAGGGTTTGGGAAGATGGCTCAGAACATAAAAGCACTTGCTTTCTAAGCATGAGTCCTAAGAAAGGCCTGAGTTCCATTCCCCAAAACACATGTAAAAAAGCTGGGCATAGCCATGCACCACTGTAACTCCAGTCCTGGGGATGGGGAGCCAAGAGACCAAAGACAAGATTGCTGGGGCTCTCTGACCAAAAACAGCAGCTCAGGGTTGAGGGAGAGACCCTATCTCAAAGAAATACACAGGAGTGTAGAGAAAAGAACCTCATGTTCTCCTATGGCCTCCACACAATCACTTGAGACATGTGCATTGACACCCACAGGTACATACAGAATACCACAGCCCAAGACACACACATACACACACACACACACACACACACACACACACACACACACACACACACACGATCTCTACGATGAAAAGAATAAAGCACTGAAGAAATTACAGAAGTCACTTGAAGATGGTAATACTATATTCATAAACAGAACAAATGTTGTAAAAATGACCAAATTACCAGAAGTGATATATAAATGGAGTGAAATACTCATCAAAATTTCAATGATACTCTTTTACATATTTAGAAGAAGCAATCATAAAATTCATGGAAACACAAAAAATCCTAAATAGGCAAAGTCATCCCAAGCTTAGACCAGGTATGGAATTGTCACAATACTTGATTTTAAACTAAACTTCAGAGCCACTGTGGACTAAATCTCAGTGTGGTACCAGTATGAAACAGACATATAGACAACTGAGTAGAATAGAGGACCCAGAAATAAATTCAGCCAGAACTATCTGGTTCTCAAAAAAAAAAAAATGCTGAAAACATACATTGGAGAGCAGACAACCTCTTTATCAAGTGGTTTTATGAAAACTGGATATCCTCATGTAGAAAACCAAGACTAGACCCTTATTTCTTACCTGGTATAAAATCTAGAATATATAAAGAATTCAAAAGTTTAATAATAAGAGAGCAATAAATCCAGTTAGGAATAAACTTTTATAATGAGCAAAAAGTCCAGTTAATAACAGTTAATAATGGGTTTTTAATAATGGTCAATATAAATTATCAGTCATTTCTCAAGGGATGAAGTACACATGGCCAATCAGTACATCAAAATATGTTTAAGAACATTAGGCATCAGAAAAAAATCAAATCAAAACTACATTGTAATTCCATCTCATCCCCATGATAATGGCCATCATCAAGAAAACAAAGAACAACATATTTTGATGCAGAGGGAAAAGGAACTACTCTAGAAACCTCATGCTGATGGGAATGTACCTATGAAATTCAGCACGAAGTTTTCTCAAAAATTAAATGCTGCATTTTAATACGATTCAATCCTATCGTTTCTATGTATACTTCAAAAGAATCAAAGTGGGCTTACTAGGGAGACACCTGTACACTTGTGTTTATAGAAAGACACTAATGGGCTAGGTGCTCATCCACACATGAATGGAAAAAGGAAATGTGGCATAGAAACACATTATGGTCTACTCAGGCACAAATAAGAATTAAATTGTCATTGAAAAGAAAGTGGATGGAACCATAAATCATCAATGTTAAGTGTATCTCAGTTCCATAAAACAAAACATCGCATGCTTTCTCTACTAGGTGGAAGCAAGAGGGGAAGAAGATTTGAATGTATTAGTGGAAAGAATAGAGATGTATAAAGAGAAGAAAACTTGGGGTTTGAGGAGGAGTGAAAAGAAAGGGTAATAGAAGCCAGGATCAATGTCTCACTCCTGTAACTCCTGCACTTAGGAGGTGGAGGCAGGAATATCACAAACTGAAGTTCCTCAGGTACATAGCAAAAGAAACCCCTCCATCCGTAAGTTGCCGTTGGTAAGAATGTGTCACATGAAAAGAAGTAACTAATACAAAGACCCTTAAATTTTGTTTGGATCTATTTCCCATCCCCTGTTGCTAATAAACCTTACCAAAAAGTCCAGAGTGATTGCTACCTCCTGTCCAATTGGTCCAATCAACATAATGTCATCAATGCAATGGACTAGCATTATACCTTGTGGAAAAGACAAGCAAAGAAGTCTTTTGAGCTAAGTTATGAGACAGATGAAAAAATAATATAACTTTGAGAAAAAGCAATAAAGTTGTATTGCTAGTCTTTCCAGCTAAAAGCAAATTGCTTCCAGTGGTTACATGGAAAGAAGTGAAGAAGAAAGTATTTTAAAGCTTAACAGCTGAATACCAGGTAACAGGAGATGTGTTAATCTGCTCAGGTAAGGAAACCACTTACAGGACAGCAGCTGCAATTAGACTCACTGGCTGATTAAGTGTTTATTAGTCAACTAACATTCTCCAGGATCCATCTGTCTTTTGTAGTCTGAAACTACATAATGAATTCCAGGTCAGCCTGGGCTAGGGTAAGACCCTCCCTTGATAAACAAAAACATAATAATAATAATAATAATAATAATAATAATAATAATAATAAAGTAAAAAATAAATAAAATAAAATAATGGGAAAAAAAGGAAGATGTGGTGGGAACCAACATCCTTGCATCAAATCTATTTAAACAAGTATCTTAAATCCCACAGGTTGCTTTATTTCCATTTCTTTGAAATATAGAATGAGATTATAGCATCCACGGAAACATTTGTTCTTCACAGTAAGGTTGAAGCTGTGTGGATGCCTGTGAGCCTGCACATGCCTGTGTGGACATGAGAGGTTAGCTGGAGAAGGTACTTGGGGTTCTCTGCACTCAATCCACAGAGTTTTGGTTGAGATTCTGTAAAGAGAACCAACATCGGTCTCAGGAAGTATCTGACAGATGACACCAGCAGTTCCCAGGGTTCTGTCACCTTTCAGATCTCACCTCAGAGGAAAGTTAAGACTAGTTGAGTGTCCCCTTCTCTTTTTCTCTCTTGATCAGACAACACAAAACATGTAGAAAGGAAAAAAGAAATGTTTAAAATCCTTTAAAGACATCTTCTTGCCTTTGCAATGTAGAATGCAGGATACCTTTGTCACTGCTGAAATAAGACAGTTCAAGGATGAAAGTAACACATGTTGTAGACATTGAGGAGAGGGACTTGGTCTTGGCTGTTTACTAGGCATCTGAAGAGAGAAGGGTTCACCTATAATAAAGTGGTATTGATTTTGTTGTTGCTGTTCTTATTCTCAATGTGAGGCTTATAAGACATTGGGCATAAAACATCCTGAATTACTAAAACATGGTGGATATCAGGCCAGTGCCACCAAATCTGAACCAAACTCAAGGCCACAGTTATGACAGGTCCAGGGTTTCACAATTAAGAGTAGGAAACCTATAGTCTTTTCAGAAATGTCAAAGACTTTACAAATATACTCATGAGACAGTCTCTCCCTCCCACATACCCTTATGGTTGGTTATATACCAAGGAAATTCTTCCAAGTATTAGGATTAGGAAGGAAGTTACAGGAATGAAGAGAAAACAATAGCACAGGGGTAGAAGGAATGAGGAGTCTGTCTGCTGTCAGCCTTCATCCCTTGCTCAAGAGTGTGATGGTCACAATCTTTGCTTACTTCATCCAGCCTAGCTTGGGTTCTGAGGACATCACATAGGAAGACAGCCATCATTATGACAGGCCCTTTTGAATAAGACGTAGCGTTATAAAAGGAGCTAAGCACTGGGCTGGAGAGATGGCTCAGTAGTTAAAGATGCCTGCTTGCAAAGCCTGACAACCTGGGTTCAACATGCATCTAGAGTTCTTTTGCAGCACAAGGAGGCTCTGTCGTGCCTATTCTTTCCATCTCTTTCTCCCCACTGTCCCTCATAAATCCATAAACAAAAATAAAACAAAACAAGAAGCTTAGCACTGACCAACAGAGGCACTGGACTGAGATTTCAAAAATGTAGGACTGCAGGCTTCCTTTGTGGGTCACTCACTACCTTGGGACAGGCCACTTGCCCTCTCTGGGCTTCCTTATTTGGAGTTAGAACTCTGACCTAAATGAATCATAAGGACCCACCCAGTTCCAGCACCTGTGAACCTATGAACGAGAACACCAAAGAGTCCTTGGTGGTCGCAAGACTATGAAAGCCGCTGAGGGGCAGTGATAGAAAGGTTTTCTGACAGGTCCTTTCAGACACTCTGACATCGTGGGATCCCAGCAGGCACAGAAGTATGTGGCTTCGTCTTCTGTGATAACATTGTTGATTATCAGGTAAAAGACACCATCGTCTTTTTCATCTGTCTCCAAGCGGGAGTTGGGTTTGTCTAGCTTGTAACTCTTGGCTGAGCCATAGAGGATTCGTTTCAGGGCCTCCCCGTCTTTCAGTCGGTACCAGTGCACAATGGCATTCTGGAGGGGAACCCCAGAAAGCTGGCAGCTTATGTGCACTGTTCTGTCTGGTCTTCGAGTAAAAGAGAGTTGGTCCTGAGATAGTTTCATTTTGGAGTCTCCATCTGAAAAGCAAAAAAAGAAATAAAAGTTCTTCGTATAATTTTTGGTCATATTTGCTCTCTATCCCAAAATAATGAAGGGATAAGAAAGAAAGAAATTCAACCTACAAACCCAAGCCAAAGGCGGAAGAAAAATCCATGGGGTAGGTATGTCCAGTGACTAGTTCAACTAGTGAAGAGAGCCTGGGATATAGTGAGGACAGGGGCAGCCTTAGTGCTGTGGGGAACAACAGACAAGGGCCAGGCTTGTTTCTGAGCCAATAAAGCTCCTGAACAGGGAGCCTTGTCACAGGGTCACTGTCTCATGTACCTAGTGGTCCATGTACTGGAAGACCTCAGCAAAACACTTGATATGACAGCATAGTGTCAGCTTCCTGTTGCCCTTTAAGGATTGCTTCAAAGACACTTATCCTTGACATCTTTTTCACTCCCTACGTTTAATTCCATTTTGCACTTTTTTTGTAAGCTCTGTGTGATTACTCATGCTCACATGAGCATGGAAGAAAAGTATCACTATTATAGCTATTATAGATAGTAATTCCATGTGATTCTTGTGTAGCAGCTTGTCAGACTGATAAAGCCATCATTTGCCCAAGTTCCCAGCCTTGACAATTAGTATCAATATGTGTTATTATCTTCTGTTGTGAATGAAACAGAGATGGAGAGGGGATCTCCTCGTTTTATTACCCTCCAGTCTTGCCTAATTCTTAATTAGCTTTTCAGAGTTAAAGTTCTGCTTTACTGTTGTTTGGAGAACAAGAAAGATGTAATTTTTTTTAAGACTTAGAATATCTTCCCTTGAGCTGAGTTGGCTCACAGAAGTGATAGAGTCATAATGAAAAAGACTGGATTTAATGCACATGATACTGAGAACATTCAGATAGGACTTCCTGAAGTCCTCAGTATTCCTGTGTGTATTTGTTAACACTGTGTCCTTATAAAACTGGGACAATAGAGTGAGAAGCTCTGATTTTTTATTTTCTTTAGTCATCCTATCAGTGACTCCGTAGGAGGGTAAGATCAGCACTCTTTCAAAAGGCCTTACACAATTCATGCTTCATTCATCCACTCACTGGCTCAAAGGCAGCAAGTGGGTGACTGCTGGATTCTGACCTTCCCAAGAGGTTTCCTACAGATGGGGATGTAGATGCCATCGGGGACACTGGCAAGCTCAGAGGGTGAGGAAAGATGATGACGCTCCTAATGAAGGGAGCTTCTCTGATAGGCCCTTGGGCTTCTGCTAGGGTGTAGCTCAGGCAGAGAAGAGTGCTCTGTGGAGTTGACCTGGTCCCTCTGGGAGATGGGAGAGATGTATACACACCTGTGTGTTCACAGGTGAGACCCACCTGGAAGATTTTTCTCTGGTACAGTGGTCAGATTCATTTGGGAAATGTAAAGGAAGGGGTGTGTGTGTCTGCACTGGTGACTTACATGGAGGGCTTTTGTTTGGTGACCATGTAGCATTTTCATAAAGTGGATCCCAGAATACACAGTAACATGTCCTTGTGCCCTCTGTGGCCACATGGTGAATTCTGAGACTTGAGGATAAATCACTCTGCCACTTCCTTGCTTCAAAACTTTCCTCACTAAAGCCCTCCTCATAAACTATGTTTTCACTTGAGGGAATATACAGAATCCTTTTCAGAGGCTGGTCTGGCTTCTGTTGGTACCAGTGTGTGTATGCATTGTTCTTTATAATACTTGTTTTTATTCAGCATTTCAGAAATGCTGTATTTCCCTTTTTCTTGGTGATATATGGTACAAGCTGTGAGGTAGAAATGTCCTCACTTGTATCTGAAAGATAAAAACCAAAGTGTTTGAATTTTTTTTGAAAATGTTGTGAATTTTGAAGTCATTACAACAGTACACTGTTGCTATTATTTGCTACCACCACGCCCTCCAGGAATTCAGGGTCATTGTGGAATTTGTCAGCTTAGCTGGAATGGCCATGTGGCTGTCCTCCCTTGACCATTAGGTACAGTTGAATGAATGATATCCCCAGGGAGGCCAGCATGAAGAGCTGTAGCAGAAGCTGCATTCTGCCAGCCCTTGTCCTAAGAAGGGGCCAAGGCAGAAGAAAACAGTCTGATGCAGAGAGAGGAAATGGTATTTTAAACACACCACTGAGACCTGCAGAACAAAAGCCAGGCATATTTATTTCATCAAGATTTTTCTGGAAATTGTCTTTTTCTAATTCAATTTATCAATAGCATCTCTCCTTTTTTCACAAGAAAGACATTAACTACATTAACTGTTGATATAGATAAACATTTTCTTTTTATGTTAACATGCATCCAATGTAGCTATGATTTGGATTCAGTATGACGTTTCTATACATGCATGAAGTGTGCACTGATCAATCCAGACCCCCCCCCCAGCCCTTGCCCCAACCTTCCTAATCCCTATCATTTCTATCATGTTGACATTTTTAGCATCAGCATGTGCAGTTCTGGGCTGGCAAGAAATCATCTCTTTGTTAAAGAACTAAAGGTGGTCATTGTGATATCCCTAAGATATGATAGACTTACAGATGAGGGAAAGGGATAGGAGATAAAGGAAAAACGAGGGAGTGGTATAAGGGAAGAGAGAAGGAGAGAGGAAGGAAGAAGAGCAAGAGGGAAGGAGAGGTAGAGAGAGGGACACGGAAAAAGTCTGCTCCTGCCTCATGGTAACTGTTCTGACACCCTCAGTATTCACTCCCATTCACCTGGCCATTTTGAACATAGGCTGAAAGGAGACTGTACTTAGGTATGATCTCACTTTATACACTAGATAAACCAGACAAAGGAAACTTCCGTCAGGTTCCCTTATTTTTGAGTGTTACCATTAAATGGGCTTATTTGACATATTGTGGCTCTGGACTAAATATACATTTAAAAAATATTTTGAGTCTTTTATCTGCAAACAGAGAGAGAGAGAGAAAGAGAGAGAGAGTGTGTGTGTTTCTTCTGCATGTCTAACAAGGGGTTATGGAATTGATCTACTTTCACTAGCCAAACTTTTAGTGCCAAGGACTCAGTATGAATCAACAAAATTAAGTTTTTAATGCTCAATAAAAACTAATATGGTCAGCCTTAATTATTGAACATTAGATGTGTTCCAACCACTTGTAAAAACTTTAACCATTTTTGTTGTATGTATATGTATGGGCACATGGGCCACAGGTGCATGTGGAAGTCAGAGGACAAGATCTGAGTGTTGATTCTTATTGTATCTTGCTAGATACAGGGTCTCTCTTATCTTTTGCCTAAATGCCAGACTAATTGGCCTGTGAGCTTTGAGATTCTCCTGATTGCCTCCCATTGCTATAGGCATGTTAGGATTATAGATGAGTGTGAGCACACTATTTGCATCTGGCTTTATGTGAGTTCTGGGGATCCGAAATTTGATTGTTAGGCTTGTTCAGCAAGTGCTTTTAACCCAGAGCCATCTCCCTAGTCAATTTTATGCATTATTTTTTAAGTTAGTCCTCTCGAAGTTCCTTCAAGTCTGTGCACACAATAGGTAAGAGGTGATGTCTTTTGATATTTAGGTGCTCTGCTTATTCCTATCAGGTTCAGGAAGCCTCTTAGGACAGGGTGTGGGGTGAGAGTCCCACATCTGCCCTTGGGAACCTGCTGGATTCCTATTACTGCTTTCTCATCCAACTGTCAATAATGTCTCATCACTTAATAGCAGAACCTGATCCTTGGAGGGGAAAATTGTAGTGAGATTATGTTGTATTTCAGAGACTACATGTATGGTTAGTAGGTGGTAAGATATTTGGATTACCAAAGGCACAGTGTGAGAAAAATTTCTGAAGAGTTTTTGCTCATTAATTTCCACCTTGTTTGAAATGAGACTTCATCTTCTTTCTCTAAGAATTTATTTTCAAGGGTGAAGGGGAATTGCTAAAACTTTTTCTTGCCTCAAGTTTCTTGGACTTTCCACCTACAAGAAGTTGAGTAGTTGTTGCAGTACATACAAAACATTCTAAACCTTTACATGATTTTTTCCTGGTACTAATATACAACTAGACTTTTAAAATCCTGGAAGAAAGCCTTATTAGATACTTGGACATGTTCATCTGTTGCTCTGAAAATTGATATTTCTGGTTGCTTCAGTTGCCAACATCCACCTGCAAGCAAAGTGAGAAATCCATGAACAAATGGCAGATGCAGACACCACACTAGAGAATCACTTCATCGTCTCCTACACATGGAAGTGACAGGAGACTCACAAGCCAAGATGCAGGAAAAGATGACTGCTTTGAGCATGAGCATCCCCTCTGTCAGGCTGGAGGTAGAAAGTGGCCTTTGAGCCCCGGATGAGATAAGGAGGTGACCTGTGAGCAAGGGTTCTTTATGAGCTGTACAGTTATGAGAGTGTCAGACGTTCTGGGATTTCTGCCCCACATGAGTAGGTCAGGTCAGTATGTATCTAATAATCTGAAGAGATCTAGTTTGTATTCGTTTCATCTGTGGGTGGGGTCGGGTGATAGTGACCCCCTCTGCCTTTCCTTCTTCAACTGAAACTTGTAGAAATATTGCTTTGGAACTATTAAGACATACAGGGTATGCTTTCTCCACAGGTCTTTTTATAATTTGTTGTAGGTTTGGATCTTGAGTAGAAAACTTGACCTCAATAATTCAATAAAAACAACAAATCAGTTGAAATAGTTTACTGGTTTCATTTAATATACCAAATACATAAACACTGAAGTATTTTATGGAATGTTCATTCAAATGTTTTGACATTCTCTACATATTTATGAATAACAATAGGATTGATAAGCATCAGTCATATGTGTTTTTGTACACATGTGTGTGAAGGGGATATGACTGGTTTTAATTTTCTCCTGTTTTTTCATTGTGTGCAATGCTGCAGGTCTTTAAACAGCTATATTTACATTACTCTTAAGAAACAGTATCAACCTAACGTCCTCACACACATCACAATCCTGTAGAACACTAGCTGAAGTGTTCTTGCCAGGCCCTGATTTCCACATGTATAATTTGCCTACATATATGTTTTTAGAGCTGATAAGAGGTTTATGTTATTGTCTTACACAAGAGGGAGCAATAAGATTGTAAGGGCCACAGGGTCAGTAGAAACATCCTGAGGCACAGCCATGCCCCAAAGACTGAATGTGACCTTATTTAACCAACACTAAATACCAATAATGCTAGTGTGGATAGCCCTCATGCAAAATGAACCAGGAGGGTAGGGGATATAAGACTATTACCATTATAAAAATTTTTTAAATAAATTTAAAATTAACATAAAAAATTTAAAGCCAGCAGCAACAACAACAAAAAAGTAATGGACTGATGTGTGAGGCAGAGGAAAATACAGACCAGAAGACTAAGAGAGTTGTAAAGTTTGGCACAGAAATAAATGTGAGAAGGGTTCTGGTCCTCGAGATTGAAGCTGATTCAGCCGCAATTGTTCAAGAGAACATAATTTTTAATGATAGGCCAGCTTCTCTGCATGGAACAATAGGAGAAGTACTGACTGTTTTGAAAGAAGGGGCCTGAAGGGAGGAATGCTGAAGGAGTGTCCTGCTCCTCGAATTCTTAATCTCCCCTGGGTTAACAAATTTAGCAGCATAGCCCACCAAGCCCTCATGTTGAAAGTATTGCAAATGTACAGTTCCGGAGAAGGCTGCTAAAATGTGTGATGTAAAGCAGGGCTAAAGTCCTGGCATGGAGGCCACAGCAGGGATCTCTGAAGATGAACAAGGCTTCATGTATGATCTATTAGGTTTGGGTTTTTTTTCAATTTTTATTTAATTAATTAATTAATTTATTTATTTTTTGTTTTTCCAGGTAGGGTCTCGCTCTAGCCCAGGCTGACCTGGAATTCACTCTGTAGTCTCAGGGTGGCCTTGAACTCAAGGCAATCCTCCTAACTCTGCCTCCCGAGTGCTGGGATTAAAGGCGTGTGCCACCACGCCCAGCTCAATTTTTATTTTATTTTTCTTTATTATCCATAATTAGATACATTGAATGAGTTCCCCAAATTCCCTCTTCCCTATCCCCAATCAACTGGATATCCTCCTCCGTGGGCAGTTTGGATCAGTCCATGGGGTAAGGGATTATGGATAGCCTAGGAGTCAACCCGGTTCCCCTCCCCTTTGTATGTTGTTACTAAAGGGGGGCAATGACTCTGGGAGCGCTCCCCCACCATGGTTCTTACAAGCTTTCCACCCCCTCTTCAGCTCAGTTCCCTGAGTCATGGTGGGTGAGTATTAAGGCTACTTACTTTATTGTTGAGGTCTTAGTGGCTTTGAACCAATTTTTGTTTAGCTTCATATTTATTAGGTTTTGAAGATGATAGGTTGATGGGATGGTTGTGGTAAGTATGGATGTAGAATGTCACCCATAGCCTCAAGTGTTTGTGATTAAGTTTCCTACTTGGTCCTCGGCTGGTGGAGCTTTTTGGAAGTGTAACCTTTCTGGAGGAGGTGTGTCACTAGGGGCAGACCTTGAAATTTATTAGCACAGCCTCAATGGGTGTTGCCACTTCCTCCCTGCTAATGTAACACAACTATGATGCCCACCTGTCTGCTCCTGCCAAAGTCTCTCCTTGAACCATAAACCAAACTAATCATTTTTCTTTTATAAGCTCCTTCTGGCCAAAAGTTTTATCTCAAGAGTGAAAGGGTAACTGCTACATAACTTAGTGTAATAGTTAAGAGGAGCCATATTACCTGTCCTACTATAAACTACCAAGACAAGTACCTGGAAAAGCACCTGGACCACTTAGTGCTTCATTGAGTAGAATGTGTGATGGGAAAGAGAGAGTAGACCTTGTAGATATGGTGGGCTAAAGGAGCTGATCTATACAAAGATTGTTTGAATCTTTGTATAGATCAGCTCCTTTAGTATATAGTATATAGTAGAGAACTTGTACACCTTGTTTGCTCTTATCTCACAAGTTCTCTCTCTTCTTTGACAGGCAAGATTATGCAGTATTGTGAGTCCTTTAGGCTCCAGTTCTCTAAGCTTTTATATTTACCTGTCTGCTCTTGCCATACCTTCCCCTTGAAATATAGACCAAACTCATCCTTTCCCTTTTATAAACTACTTCTATCAGGAGTTTTGTTCCAACATTGAGAAGGTAACTGCAACACAGCTTAGTGTAATAGTCAGAGCAGCCTGAGTCCTACTCTGAAATACCAAGATAAGCTTTAATGTGGCATGTTACAGAATATGTGACCTTGGTTGTCTTGGAACTTACTACGGAGTCTAGGTTACCCTCAGACTCACAGTAGTCTTCCTGTGTTAGCCTCCTAAGTGCTAGGGGGTAACAGACATGAGCCATCATGCCTGGCCTTATTAGAGTTCTTTCTTTTTTAATCTTATTTATTTATTTTGTAAGTTTGTATGTGTGTGTATGTATGTGTGTGTATGTGTGTATGCATGTGTTTGTGCATTTGTGCATGCATATATATATATATATATATATATATATATATATATATATATATATAATTATTCTGCTTCTACCTCCTTTCTCACCTTAGGGGTTACAGAGGTGTGCCACAGCTTCTGCCTTTTTCATGGGATCTGGGGATCTGAACTTCAGTATTCAGAGTTGCAAGGTCAGTGTATTTTCAACTGAACCATCTCCCTAGCCTAAGCTTTACTTCTTTGGTAGACACTGGACCAAAGGCAGTTATATTACAGAGGATTGTCCATTTATATACGTGGTAAAATGGCACAGCATGGTTCCATTCCTCAGCCTGCACCTTTCCACTGATGGGAAGTCTCAGAATGTTGATATAATAAAAAAATAATGACTCGACCCATGTCCTGTCCGTCCACAGGCAGGACTCTTGAACTCCTTAAGATGTGGAGTCCAATGAAGATTTGGAAGCATAGTGCTTGGGTTTGCTGAGAACTTATATGTAAGTATAACCCACAGAGCTTGTTGAAGTGTTGCAAAGGAGAAGCCCGAGACTGGTAGCCAGCTAGGATCTGGCTGTGGTCGCCTTTGGTGGGAAGGATGTGGTGAGCACAGACCCAGCTAAGGGATCTTGTGTGAGGTGTCTCTGTGATTATAACACTGTGAATTTCTTTTAGCACAGTAGTAAATGGCCACATCTTCTTTTCCTATGAAATTTATTGTAAGGACTGAAGAAGAAGTTTGAAAATCATTTCTTGCCTCAAATTTGTTGTTCTCACCATGCAAAGAACCTTGAGCCAGAGATATGGCTGGGGATTTTGTGGACTTAACTTGAAGCAGATGTTGTAGAGTTTGGTTGGGTTTCTGCGAGTACCAGTGAATGACTTGAGCTTCAAAATTTGTGCTCTGTATTTTGCAGTGTATGTCAACACTTTTCTTGATTTCTGTGGAGATGGATATCTGGAACTGCTCCACTTTTGACAATCCAAGTCCAACTGTAAAGATAAGAAAATTCCAGATGAACTTCTGAGAACAGAAGAAGGAAACGTAGAAGAATTACTTTGGTCACTCTTCAAGACTGAGATAAACAGGGTAACTTACAAGTGCAGAATGAGAAGAAAGTGGTCACTCGTAGTGGTAACATCCTGAGCCAGGCCTGGTCCTTGAGGAGAAGGCAGAAGAGTGGGGTCCTGGTGCCTGGGCCCCTCAGATCAGTGGCAGGAGGATATGCTCTGAACTGGGGAAAAAAAGGAAGTGGCAGGTTGGATGATTCTTGGGCCCTTCAGAGCTGGCTGTAGACTCAGCTCTGTGTGGTCTGTGTGTTCCCTGCACATCTCATGATTCACAGGTTCTAGATCATGCAGCTTCCATGGGGGGGTCTTTGCAATGACCCAGATGACTTTGAGTCACCTATGCTCCTGTGAGTAACACCTCACTTGTGCTCTGTAAATAATCCCAAATAAACTCGTTTGTTCACCTAAATTGGATTTTGGTGCAATTGTGCTTTGTGGTCTGTCTTCTGAACCTTATATGGAGTAAATAGACATATGTTCCCATCTCCCCAGGGGAAAGTTTCATGCAACAACTCCCCCAGCATGGAGGCATTTTGTAATGTCTGCAGCATTTCACTGTTCATCATTTCATCATTTAGGTGTTTTCTGACCCTGTTCAAACTTGTTTATCATTTTCTGACTCAAGTTCCTCATTCAAGAATAGATGCAATAATCTTACCTATATGAAGATGTGTGCCTTAAATTATATACATATATTTAATATATATTATAGTTCAAGATATTAAAATTCATATCAACTGCATTGTTTTAATTTTTAAAGTTTAATTCACCCCTCCTTCCAACTTTCTATTTTCCCCTACTTTCACTGTTAAAATATTTTAGTGGCCATTTTGAAGTAGTGAGTTGTGTGGTTAAGGATCAAGGGTCACAGTCAAGTGTTGTTACTATTACATTGTTCCATTTTAGGAAACTACCCTTACCTCTGTTCTTTCTTTACTTCATCTGCTTCCATCCCATTTTGTGGTTTCCATGTGTTTTTCTCTAAAACTTGGACGTATCTGAGCCCCCTTAACCCTGGCCGTTCCTGACCCTGTGCCCAGCTCTGTCACACCCAGGTGAGGCAGATCTAAACGCAGCTTGGCTTGGGCCCTTGGAAGATGGAAGGTGAGGAAGGGGCGAGCTTGGGTGGCAGGATTTTCCTTCCAATTTGGCTTTGCTCGTGTTTCTCTTTTCCATGAATATCACTTGTGCGGTGCTCAGAGGTGAAGGGCTGAAAGTTGGGAAGTAGAGTGAGTATGACAGAAGGCAGAAAGGATTCAGTCTACCTTCACACAGGCCAGCTCCTGGGATGGGGACAAGGATGAAAGGGACACTGTGTTTGTTGCAGCCAGTCGGTCTGTGACTATCGACTTAGGGACTCAGGTTCTGCTGCCATTGGAAGGGTCATTGCCTCCCTGGAACACACCAGATCCCCTGTATTGACATGACCAACACATCTGGAGGGCTTGGCCCTGGGAGGCAGTCCTGACTACTGGAGATGTAGGTTGTGTGTACACAAAAGGGCAGGGGTGGCCATTGTAGAGAAGTGGAGAATGTGTCCTCATTGAGAGGATGGACCTAATGATTTTAGTGTTTTCTTGTCTATGGTAGGAGATTAACTCATCGTTTCACCAGGAATCATAAGATGGAGAGGTCCATTGACACAGGGCAGGGCTAAAGACAAAAAGAATGACCAACAGGCAATTCAGATGCATCATGTGGTTCTTTATGAATTCTATAAAGCAGCATTCACACAGATAGAACTTACTAATAGTTCAATATGTAAGAATAGGTGTTTAACTTTATTTCTCTTTCTATGCATGGTGGATATTCATTGCAGACATTCTGGGTGGCAGGTGCTTGCAAACATTTGTTATTATTTCCATTTTCAGATGAGAAAATAGAGGCTTTGATGAAGAGGACATTTTGCGATCATGTAGAATTTAATGGCAGACCGGTAATTTGCATACTAAGGTCTAACGAGAATCCATGTTCTTCAAAGTCAGTTCCCCCACCCCATTTCTCTTACATATCTCCTGTCACACAGATGGACCATTCCTTTCCTTTCCAGCCTCTAGAATGCATATCCATTCCAGGAAAGAGTCTATACATGTCTCCTCAGTGAAACTTCCAGACTCACTTATGGCAGTGATGTCATGGAGCATCATTCTATCCACATCTCTGGAGGTCTACTTCACTTAGACCGTTCCTGCAAGTCTCAGACAGAAACTTGGGCTGGATGGAAATCAATACAAAGGGTATGTGGAACATAAAACACATTTCTGCTGCCCTCTGAGTCCCTGACAACTTCCAGCACTTTGTCTTCTGGTGTTTGGTTCAAGCCTTGAACTTGACCACCACTGACTTCATACCATGCCTCTGATATCCAAACTCACCACTTGCAGCTTCTCAACCCGACCCAAGCACTGAGTCCACCAACACCCTCACCACATCTGCACCTTCTCAGAATCACCAAAATACACTTGGGTCTCCAGTACATGCAGCCTCTGCAGGAGGGAAGAACTTGCTTTGGCTCATCTCGGCCAACATCTTCCACTGCTGATGAAGCCGGGGAATTCGATATCAGCAGATGTCTCAGATTCTCCATCTCTCTTCCTGTCTGTGGGTATTTCTGTTGTTGTTGAGGCATTCAGAGGTAAGAAAATCAAGAGAAGCTTCACTGAATTCTTTGCCACTCTACTTCTCTCCATGGTCTCCAAATTCTCTAGCCAGAAGTAGTGTGACCCTTCTCTCTTTCTGGACATGGAATCACTGATGTCATACTTTTACTCTTCTGTATCTCCCACCTCTGCTGAAATCCCATGCTCTTACTTTCCTGGGCTTCCATTTCTAAAAATAGTACTTATTTACTTATCTGCAAGGAGAGAGAGAGAGAGAGAGAGAGAGAGAGAGAGAGAGAGAGAGAGAGAGAGAGAGAGAGAGAGAATGGGCATGCCAGGGCCTCCTGCCACTGCAATCAGACTCCAGATGCATGCACCACTTTGTGCATCTGGCTTTATGTGGGTACTGGGGAATTGGTCCCAGACTGCCAGATTTTGTAACCAAGTGCCTTGAACCAGTGCGCCATCCCTCAAGCCCAACCAGATTGTCTTTTTATCTATAAATGGAAGATTCAGAATCCAGTAGACCTGTATCCTTTAAATTTAACCTAATTTTGAAGTGTGCTCGCTGATCATTAAGTCAAATGATAAATTTGTTTTAGGCACATCCACCATCTCTTTTATGGGTCTTAAATGTCATGGTTTAGCCTTAAAGAAGAAATGCTTAGGGAGAAATGACAGACATGAGAATAATATGTGACTACATATTAACAAAACAAACTTCT
>PVHP010022161.1:0-28725 GCA_004024765.1 Zapus hudsonius
CTCCTCTCCCCTTCCCTCCTCTCCTCTCCCCTTCCCTCCTCTCCTCTCCCCTTCCCTCCTCTCCTCTCCTCTCCCCTTCTCTCCTCTCCTCTGTTCTCCCTCATTGTCTATTCCCATCCACACTACTTTCCATTTCTTTCATTTTTATTTTGATCATAGGCCTTTGTGATGGGAAACTGAGGCAGGAAGATTACATGCCCTGAGCTCAGTGTGTGGTTTCTTTTAAATAGGTGTTAATTCCTCTGATCTAGCACTGATTGTACCACTTTTTGGAGATGGGATACAAAGGAAAGATAATATCTCATTAACCCCACTCTAGCCCAAGGAATCTGGAATGTTGGGAGGGGCTGGAAGACAGAATAGCCTGGCAGAAGCTTTGGCTTAGATTCTATTTCTCAACTCTATCAAATACCCTTCACCATGATTCTTCTACCCTTTCTTCAAAAGAACAAATTCAAAGAACCTTCAAAACCCAGGGAGGAAGACATATTTCTCATTTATATTGAAAACTGAAGACTGTGGTAAGACCTTGTTTTTGTTGTAATATAAACTCATCCTTAACTGGGATTACTGGAAGAACAGAATCAGCCAACAGATGGTTTTTCTTTTTCTTTTTCTTGTTTTTTAATATAAAACATGCATACAAAGTCACATACTCTTTAGAAGGCCAAGTCTCCAGGCAGTTGGGGGGGTTCCATAATTTTTCTTACTGTTTAATGATTTTTTAAAATTTCTTTTCCTCTTTGCCTTCTAATTTGTTTAAATAACACACACATTATATCTATTTATCTATCTATCATCTATCTATCTATCTATCTATCTATCTATCTATATGTATATATATATATATGAATCTTGCATATTAATGTGCTTCTCTGTGACTTGTGCTCACATCTATAGTGTTCAGTGTCCAAGTCTTGCTGGCACTGTGACCTCATCTGCAGACATATGGCTGCTCTTCCAGAGTGTGCTCATCAAATTATGAAAACCAATTATTTACTATCTCTAATTGAGTTTACAATAAGTAATCAGGATCTCAGGAAGGCCCATAGAGGTTTACTAATGAGAAAATGTGTGGGTTTAGAGCTTGGCTTCTGTGAATCTCCATTGGGTTGCTATTTTTTGACCAAATTCTTTTTCCTCTGATCATGTTATGAATGAGCCAGGGACCCAACTATGCCTAGAGAAAGCATTACCACAGTCCATGGTTCATTGGGAATGAAGTCCGAAATCGGTGGCTGATATTTTGATTCCATTTCCGAATGGTTTTTAGAGAAGATAAAACAAATCAAAATGGATGTTTGACAGAAATAAAGATAGGAAAATCAGAAACCCACAGCATAGGGCTGGAGAGATGGCTCAGCGGTTAAAGCACTTGCCTCCAGTGCCTAAGGTCCTGGGTTCAATTCCCCAGTGCCCACATATGCCAGACCAACAAGGTGGTGGCCCTGGTGCGTTCTCTCTCTCTCTCTCTCTCTCTCTCTCTCTCTCTCTCTCTCTCTCTGCTTGAAAATGAATAAAAAATAAAATATTAAAAAAAAAGAAACCCACAGCATGGCTCTCTGTATTGTAAATCGCTTCTCTGCATTTCATGTGTTATCAATTTCATAAAAAAATATTTTAAATTCTTTAATTTGGAACCCACACTAATTGTTAAAAGCAAGGCAGAGGGTGTCTGGGATGTAATGCTTCTTTGCCAGCTGCCGTGAGAACAGAGCAGTAGAAGGGATCTGAGCAGACCGTTTGCTGCACGCTCCTGCCTGGCAATCAAACACCAGTGGAAACCTTCACAGATCATTGCCTCCAACGTTTGGCTACAGCAATTGATTGGACAGCTCACGGAAACAGTAAGTGTATTTCATGACTTCTATTTGGTGACAAGAATAGAAATATATTTAATTAGCTCTAAACACAACTTGAGATAATCTTTACGAATTTACAGAAGAAGGTACTTCATCATGTTTCTAATATGACATTTGTGACCTTAGTGACCGGTGGTTACCCTGACAGGAGAAGAGAAACACATGGACATTCTCCTGTCATTCTTTCTACTACCTGAAGTCTCTTCTGTACCACCCTATGCTATGAATTAAAATAAAGAAAAAGGGAAGTAAGCAGTGCAGGACAGGATTACCATTTTATGTCACATCCTAATGATTATATTCTAAATGTCTTGCATTTAACGGTTATGTATTAAGTACATTGACACTCTCTCTTTCTCTCTGTCTCTCTGTCTCTCTCTCTCCATATATATATATATATATATATATATATATATATATATATATATATATATATTTACACACATACATATATATTTCATAGATGTTAAGCCACCAAGAAGAAAATGCATAAATGGACATACGTCTATACATCTTATGAAGTTAGAACTTATCACTACTGTGACTTTGGACATGCCTACTGCCTTTCACTTTATAACAGTGAAACAATTCAGCGCTGTGGATTTCTGCAGAAATGTTCAGGCTCGTTGCTGAAATCAGATTTACTGGCTAGTCATCCGAGAATAGATGGAAATATTTGGCTCAGGTAGACTGCCATATGGCTTTGCATTTCAATTTATTGCAGAACAGAAGAGGAAATTCTATGGAAAATAGTTATATCCTTGTTTATGCCCAACAATGAGCCCCATCCAGTTGATGTTGAAGTTTTCCCTTACGTCACTCTTCAGCAAATAAGCCAGAGAAGCTAAATTTCAGGGTGTACGATGCATACTCTGGAGAAGGACTTCACTGAAGCGCCTGGATTCTTTCTGCTTCCTGAGTCTGCCAATGGTTCTTTACATTCCACCCAGCTCTAGAACATTCCAGACTGTTCTTACAGCCATTCCTGTTTGATTTCTCTAGTCACGTCTCTGTCCCCACCACATCGAATTTCTCAATAAGCTCTGTATCAACATAGAATTTCTCAGTAAGCTCTGCATCAACAATGTGCAGATGACGGTCCAACTGCACGTCAAATCTGTGGACAATCTCACAACTCCTTAAAAATACCGCTAAAAAGACATGTTATTTTAAATGAACTGTCTCTTGACACCCAGAGGCAGCGTGGACTGTAATCCAGGAACTCTTTTAAAGTGATTAACTAAACAGTCTTCTTTACTTGAGCACGAGAAATAAATCCAGCAAGGTGTTAAGACAGCAGGCCACACTTCTGCTCTTCAGGAAGACTTCATTCATGCATGCCTGTGGCTGTCATCTGGGGACTTAGCATGAGAGGGAGTTATGAATCAGTCCCTGATGGCACCCCTCAGTAACAACATACTAGGACCAGGAGAACCTGGCTGAATACTAGGCTATCCATGGTCCCCTGTCACAAGGACTGATCCAGATGACCCACAGAGGAGGACATCCAGCTGGTTGGGGGTGTGGGAGGGGGAGCATCGGAAAATTGGGGATGGGAATTGGGGATAACAACTCATTGTTTGCCCACTCAATAATGTAACTCATTATGGACAATAAAATAAAAAATAAAAAAAGTTCCAATAAGCTAGTATTATACTTACAATTCTATCCATCTATCACCTAGCTTAAAATTTACATTCTGCATATAAGAAAAAAATATTTGTCTTTCTGAATCTGGCTTATTTTACCTAATATAATGATCTTTGGTTCCATTCATCTGCTGCAAATGTCATGATTTCATTCTTCTTTATAGCTGAATAAAATTCCATTATGTATATGCAAAAAAAAGCGTATCATGGCAACTAAACTATTAGAGCAAATGACTTAAGACTTTTGGGAATCTGGGAGTTGAATACATGCTAGGAAGATGGTAGCTTCAGGACCGATTCCTAGTAACACCTTAGGGATTGTTTTATGGTTTGGCTAAAAAGTGTTCCCTAGAGATTAATATTTTGAAGGTTTGATCCCCAAATGCAATAGTGTTTAGAGGTGATTAGATCAAGTATTCCATTGATGGATTCATAGCCCAATGAATTTTGGGGAGTTGGGGAACCTGTAGGAGGTGGGATCTAGTTGGAGGGAAACAGATCACTAGGTACATGTCGTTGGAGGGAATAATCTGTCTCTGTCTCTCTCTCTCTGTGTCTCTCTCTATGTGTGTGTGGTACGCGTTTGGTGGCTGTCTGTCTATCTTTCCCTCTTTCTCTATCTCTCATACTCATCTACATACTATCTCGCCCCTTTCCCTATATCTCTTCTTTCCACCACCTTCTCATTCTTTCTCTGTCTCCAGCCTCACCACAGGCCCAGAAACTGTGGATCCAGATGACTACAGACTGGAGCTTTTCAACCTGTGAGCCTTTCTTCCTTAATTAATCTTTCTCAAAAATGCTGTCACTGTGCCAGAAAGCTGACTAACACAGGGACTGATTCTCCTGAACTCACCTGTGGATAGTCCTCCATATTCTCCTATCTACGCTTCCCCTCTGCTGATTTCAGTCCTATGCTTCTGTTCTATAAAGTAATGACATAGTTAGTCACGTCTAGTGTCATAGGTCGACTCAGTAAATCAACACACCTGAAGTGATCATGGGGACATCTTTTTGCTTCTATTAAATGAGATGAACTTGAATCAAAACTGTTACTGAGAAGCCGGGCGTGGTGGCACATGCCTTTAATCCCAGCACTCAGGAGGCAGAGGTAGGAGGATCGCCGTGAGTTCGAGGCCACCCTGAGACTACATAGGGAATTCCAGGTCAGCCTGGACTAGAGCGAGACCCTACCTTGAAAAACCAAAAAAAAAAAAAAAAAAAAAAAAAACCCTGTTACTGATGAGTCGGCTCTGTCCAGCAACCCTGCTACACTTCACTCCTGTCCTCAAGGAACCCAGCACAACTTTGAAGAATGAGAACATGGTCTCCTAAGACCAAGATAGCATGAAGCAGATGAAAAGAGGAAAAAAATTTAAATTAGAAATGGAGAGACAATATGGAAGCCAAAAGGCCTGTAGGCAGGAGTGCAGGCTCTGTTTCTGTTTTACACCTTGTGCACTAAGTCCTGGTGTAAATGGTCAGTGTCCTGGCCATTGTAGGGAAGGACTGGATGAAGAGCATTTGAAAGATTGTGAAAAAATGAAACTGAAAAGAAAAAACTATCAAAAAGTTGATCCAGAATATACTGTGAATCAATTTACACATAGAAACTGTAACATTTTATCATTTGACTATTAAGTGACATAAAGAATAGACATGCTAATTCCATAGATGAAAATAGTCAGTTATCTTATAGATAATATATAACATGTTTTGCCTAAAGAGATCCATTAATAAACTTGAACACAGGGCTGGAGAGATGGCTCAGCGGTTAAGGCACTTGCCTCTAGTGCCTAAGGCCCCAGGTTCAATTCCCCAGGACTCACATAAGCCAGACCCACAAGGTGGTGGCCCTGGTGCTCTCTCTCTCTCTCTCTCTCTCTCTCTCTCTCTCTCTCTCTCTCTCTCTCTCTCTCTTTCTCTCTCCTTGAAAATGAATAAATAAAATATGTTTTAAAAAAATAAACTTGAACACAACTCTATGGCTAGGCATGGTGGAGTACATTTCTAAATCCAGGACTCAGGATACAAAGACTAGCTTGAGACCAGCTTGATCTACAAGACCTCCTTCAAAAAAAGAAACTCTAAGTTACCATTATGCTTTTTTAAACTCGTAAAGATTAATATTAAAGCCAAGTGAAGCAACGCTCATAATTATGATCTATATTGATTCTAATAATTAAGAGTAATGGATTATCATTCCATTTGACATGGGCTCACTGATACATGAGCGTAATTAAAACCTTCCAAATAGGAAATATCAGATCCCACTGTTTTACTCTGTTAATAAGGGGAAGCGTTAGTATGAAAGTGGGACAGGAAAAGAATAGCACATTAATATTGATATATTTGTCATTAGAGTTTGAAACATTTGGGAAGTAGTTGAAAAAACAACCTTGGAACAGAGAGAGGGCTTGGCACTTAACACAACTGTGTGCAAAGCCTAACAACTGGGTTTTCGATTCCCCAGTCCACACACAATGTCAGATTCACAAAGTAGCACATGTATCTGGAGTTTGTTTTCAGAGGCGAGAAGCCCTGGTATACCCATTCTCTCTGTCTGTCTCTCGTCTTTCTCTCTCTCCCTCTTTACTTGAAAATAAATAAATAAATATTGGAAAAAGGAAACCATCTTATGGTTGAGGATTCTTTAGCAACAACCCAGAAACCCCACCAGGACAGAGGAAAATTAAGGTAAATTTCAGCATGTATACAATGAAGATGACTTTTCAGATCAATTAGTCAGATTGGAAAATGGCTCGTTTTTACATATACTACAACCCACATATAAGCTTCAAACAGGTAAAGAGCATCGAACCACAGCAGAGATGCTACGTTTTAATTAGGTCCTTGTGATTTTTCCAGAGAACACTGCACCAGAGACCCAGGAAGCAGAACAGTTTAGCTATGTTATCTCACACCATCAGTAAAATGGGAGGATGTAGCATTTTAGTCTTTTTTTTGGGGGGGGGGTGAGTCCCTTCTAGCTAAAAAAGTCAACTATTACACTATTTATCTAAATATCTTGTGAATATATTTTAGAATATTTGAGGTCATGTATTAAATATTCTATATTTGTCATCAAACTTTCTATTTCATTAGTGAAGATGTATATATATAAGTATTTCCTGGCTCCTCTGCACAACACAATTAAAATCACTGCTTTTAAAGCCTTTATATTTCTATTTGTCATTGGGCATCCTAAAACACCGTTGTGTCCAGTCTTGGGAATGGCTGAATTTAATTCAGAGAGTACAAGCCAAATCCCTATGCACAAGTAGAACGACTGTGTGATTCAGGGGGAATGAAAACTTCTGTAAACAAGGACCAGTTATGAACAGTACCCACTCATGGGGAAATGTAAATATCATGAGCCAGATGGAAGAAATTGATAGGATGGTGCCCAGGGCCAGAAATGATGTTCAAATTCCTAGGAACCAAATCACGGAGAGCCTTCTAGTAAATTAAGGCTGCCAGATGTCTGATAAACTAAATCTCACATTCTATGTTCTCACCACAACATATTTGGTTTGTGGGTTAGAAACCATAATGGTCCAGTGCTTGGATGGACTCAGCCAGTGACTACAGATGTGAGCCAACATCCGTCCTTCGAACTGATTAGGATTTGTGAGTTGTTCCAGATTCAAGTCAGATAAATCACATTATTATCAAGAGTCTTATATTTCTCTATGTGATGTCCTGTAGAGACTTTTGTAGGTGTTAGGTCCAGATTCAGGCAACACCTTGGTTCCCTCCCCCAGTGGCCTCAGGAGAAGTTTCACCAAGACCTTGCCTCCAAAACAGGAGATAACAGCCCCACCTGCTGTGTCTCTATCTGGCTGGAGGCACTGCCCTTCCTGATGCTGAAAAATACTGGCCACCTGGTTCCCTACCCCCAAGCTAAACATCCACCTTAAAAGCGAGATCTTGGTCTGAGTTCTGGGCTTCTCCCATCTTGGGAGCTAGCCTGGAGCTCGGGGTTCCCCTTCTTCCTATTAAAAGCCTTTTCCTTTCAGAGCGGTCTCCATGGTGGTCATTTCCATTCTAACACTAGGTTTGTACTTTGTCCCAAAAACCCTACAAATTTCCTCACTACAAAGTTATTACTATCAATGATTTTTTTTAAAGAAAATGTTCTTTAACTCTCTAGATTTAGGCAATTCCTTCAACACTTTTAAAAGTGATGTTAATTAGGTTAAGAGGAGGGGCAGTGAAATGTGAGAACCTGGGAGAAGCCCTGTGAATGCTCTCATACAGATGTGAATGGCCACTGCATTCATGACATCTCAGGGATCCTTTGCTTTCTTTCTTTTTTTTAAGTCTTAAATATATATTTATTGGCCATAATGAGTTACATTATTTAGTTGGCAAACAATGAGTTGTTATCCCCAATTCCCCAATGCCCCCCTCCCCATCCCCAATCAGCTGGATATCCTCCTCCGTGGGCCATCTAACCCTACCAACTGACCGTAGGCCGATACCTGGGATTCTGGCAAGAGAGGAGCCACCACAGTCATACCGTGGAGGATCCATATGCTTTCTTTTAACTTGCATGTGGCCTGCACACTATCGGGTCCGTCGACATTCCATCATGGATGGTGGAGGAGAAGTACAGTAAGTAAAGTAAAAGTGGGAATAGGTGGAAAGAAGGTGGGGTTCAGTGGAAGGGAAGAGGGGACAGGAGAAGGTAATGGGAGAGGGTTATGGCCACAATACACTGTATACACGTAAGAAAACTGTCCATGAAAAGTTTCAAAAAGATTGGAGGAAGTGGAAAATATCACATATTTTTTTTTGATCCAAGCCATGTGTTAATTTTCTGAACTATGAAGATGCGGTACTAAAGTTCAATCTGAATAAATCTACTTAACCCCCATAAAATCAGGTTAGCAATGTTTTATACGTAATTGAACTAAGGGATATATCAGTCCCTTACCATTCATGGAAGATACATTCCAAGAACCCCAATGCTTTCTTGAAATTGCCAACAAGGCAGAACAATAACTTTTTATTAGGAACTGTAGCCTGCATTTCTTTAGCTACACAATTACACACACACAAAAGACTCCTTCTTTATGTCAGCTTTACACATGAGGTTTTCTTTCCTTATTAAGTGTCATCACTCTGGAGCGCTCATGTCATCGTTTAGTTCAATACAGGCTATTTGTACTGATTTGATAACCAAGATGGGAAGGTTATTCTGAGAATAATGGGCAGGTATTGTATACTGCTTGGTACCTGGATGAAGAGGTGATTTACATCTCTGTCAGATGGGAAGGGAATGCTGTAAGATTTCACCACACAATGCAGAAGGGCATGAAATCTAAAACTTTGAGGTGTCTAATTTTGTAGCTTTCCATTCAATACTAGAATGGAGCTGATGATATGAAATGGAAATCAACCTAGATCACAGAGAACACATGGGCAGCTCTGTACTGCTTACCCTCATGAACTCCAATCTCTTGGCAACATATAAGAAAGAGAATATTCTTTAATTTGTTCAAAAATAAGCAAACATTACAAGCAGATAATTCACAGAGCTGCTGAAAACCAATTACAATGATTAATGTTTTAATGAATCTAATAAAGGTAAAATAAGTATTGTACCCATAAAGATCATATAAAAATCATACCTGTCTATATTTGATAGCATATTGAAGTATTATACTCATTATAAAATGTCTTAGAATATTATAATCAATAACAGAAGGATCCTAATTTTAATTAAAATTATGTCTGGTAATTTTTCAACGTGTAGTGTGATACTCCTAGCATTGATATTATGGAAATGTTTTTAGATATATGAAATGATTTATGAATAAGTTGGAAAAACATATGAGTATTTTAGAAGCAAAATGCATGTGCATACACACAAAAGGAAAAATGACAGAAACAACACTGTGTTATATCTGAATTTTCCACGAGTTATTCAAGATGATTGCTAGCGTCCTCGTTGGTTCTGGCTTTGGTACGTTTTATACAACAGGTTGCTTTTATAGTGAGAATAAAGATAATCTTCATTTTTAAGAGTTAAACATTGAACTCTTCAAGCTCTGTGCAGCTTATAATGAGAAGTATTTGACTTCCTATTTTAATAATACGTTACCAAAACCTAACTCTGTGTTCATTATATTTAAATTATTAATTAAATGACATCCTTCCACAAACTACCATGAACTAATCCATGGAAGAGAGGACACCATGCCTCTCTCATGCTTTTAGCTCTGTGCTCATTTTTACTATTTTAATCCATGGTCACTACAAAGCCCAGACTCCCAGCCTGTTTCCTATTACACACCATATCATGACACACCTGGGGTGAGTGTGCAGAGATTATCTTGTGATTTCAACAAATTTTATCAGTCCTCTGCTTAAAATTCTTAAGCTTGGCCAGTGTGATAGGTTGAGTAATTTCTCGAGAAAGTTAGAATCAGATCTGCAAATTTCATGCAATTTTCTATAATTTTTGCACATATTTTTCTATATATGAGTTCCACCAAATAAAACATCAGAATTACAGCACTATAATCTCAAAGCTATTGGAAAGATTCAGAGAGATTCGTATAGCAAGACAAAGAAAATTTCCCCAAGTTATTCTCATTTGATTCATGTGCATAATGAAATAAATCTCCACACAACTTCAGAACCATGAAGCAATAGAAAAAAACATTAATCTTCAATATCACAAATAACTTCATAAAAACTTCTAAGAAAAAAATCACAAGAAAGATTTATACCTCTGAATAAGCAAAGATAACTGTGAAACAAAGATTCAGAATAGTGTTGTAGTTACAGCACAAACTCTTTACACTCAAGCCTGAAATACTTTACACAAAATAAGGCATTTATTCATGAAAAAGGCTTTGAATATGTATTAGATAGCCTGCATCCTACTCTCCATGTATTTAGTCCCCTTGATGATTAACTCAAGCTGATATATAGAAGACACATCTTAATATGAAATGTCTCCATGTAAGCCTATTATTTAAAACTTTACAAAATCCTCTACCATTTTATTTTCCCATTACCTTGAAAACTTGAGAAATAATCACTGGAAAGTGGAACATCAGTGAGAAACTTGTAGATTTTAACTATATAGCAATTTTAAAATAAAGCTGCCAAGAATTTCTAAAGTGTTATGAAATTCTAAGTTGTCATTGCATTTCTGAAAACATTTCCAAATTAAATCGTGTGATTGCCTAGAATTTATGCTGATTACACAACTTACCAACATTGTAAATAAACCACAATCAACAAAATTACATTAAAAAGAAAATCAAGACAGCAAAAACTATACTAAAATTAGATTTCAAGTTTTGTGATCTATACCTAAACATACAAACAACTAAAGTGAGATATAAACCCACATTTCAACAGTATGCTCTGCATCCTTTAATAATGCAATTGCCTCCATTTTACTTTATTCTTTGAATTATGTTTTTGTGAAGGATTCTCTGCTTTAGCAATTTATTACAATTAAATTAAGGATTGACTACCCCTATGATCATACATGAGCAAAGCACATATGTGAATTTCAAGAACATTTTTAAAATATCATCTTTAATTATTGAACCTCACTGAATGTCAAGGTATTAGTGAATATTATGTTTTATATATTTGTTAGTACCCCATATAAGGCCAAGACTGTACCAGGGTGAGCTGGGGGGTTACAATTTATATAATGCCCAGCAAAAATTCCAATGTACCCCAAAATTTAAGGAGTACCCGAGTTCTTGTCTACAAAGTTAAAGAATTAAAAACATAGACAACAAGATATTAAGGTATAATGGGAGACTTTATTAATTAAGGATACATGGGGAGTTACAGAGTTCTCCAGACACTAGTGTGGGGAGAAAAACGTGGAGAGTTTAACAGAACTTATGCTGTTTAGCTAAACAAACAGAAGAAGAAAAGATAACAGAGGGCTCCCATCATGAGAAGGAAAGGTTCATTTTGGAAAAATCTGGAGCCTTCCTAATGGCTGGGGTGGGGGAAGGCCTTACCTTTCTAAGGCCTGGAGATTCAGTGGTCCTTCCGCTGGCCTGGCATGTGGGGAAGAGACCCTTTTTCCTAGAGAAGTTAATCTTAAGTTCCCCCAGGTGACCCAGAGAGACAGCTGATTGGTTCATACCTGACCAATCATTTTAGCACCTAGGTTTTAGCTCTAGATAGACACCTCCCACTCAAGGGGAGGGTATCTCTGGAGAGTGCCTGAACCATCCCAAGACAAGAGTAGTTTTTGTATAAATAAGCTATAGCTGAGGATCAGTGGTTTAAGAACACATAATACAGCTTGACAATTTACTAAATGATGACTTCATGCAATTTCCCTGTAGCTAGCCTTACCCTGCTATTAAACAAGGCTAGCAGCAGCTACCATTGTGCTCACTGAGGAGGAAATGAGAGTGGTCTGTAGCTCTGCTCTGCCTTGGATGGCCTCCATTCTTTCTCTGACCTAACTGCTGTGGCTGGGACTTCCAGGAATATTTTTTCTTAAGTCTTAAATATATATTTATTGTCCACAATGAGTTACATTATTCAGTGGGCAAACAATGAGTTGTTATCCCCAATTCCCCAATGCCCTCCTCCCCATCCCCAATCAGCTGGATATCCTCCTCCGTGAGCCATCTACCAGGGATATTTTTAATCAAAGTGATTAAGTTTAGCATCCTTTTCCTGTTGCAGATTTTAGAGGTAAGGCATTTCTCTTTTTCCTCTTTGGTGGGAAGTTCTTGTTTTGGGGAAAAGCAAAACGTTTGGGGACCAACTTTCAAGTGCAACTGCCTATAGAAGACAGCATGTACTGAAGAGAAGAAAATACACCCCTGTGTCCCCAAGTTAGCTGTACATACCGTCTCAGGACTCAACACAATGCTCTAGAGGGAAGGGTTTCATCCTGCCTGCTGTTCTGATTCTGCTGCTTGGCTGGTGACAGTTGGGCAGACTGGAATTGTTACTTTAGGTTATCAGTTGGTGTTGTTTGATGCTGATAGCATGCTCGGTTCTTTCTTATCTATCGAATACTTCATGAAGCTTAATTAAAATTAAGTCAAAAAGATTTTCTCTATTTGTATAAACTTTACACGTGTTAACCCGCTATTGGATTTAAAAGAAAAATACCTGTTTAGAAAACTGACTTAATTCTCTATCTATATGGAAATTTCAGTTTCTGAGTTCAGTTTCAGATCCACTCTGAGAATGCTAATCATCTCACATTCAGGAATCTCATCCATGCGGACTCCATCACACTTGGATTGCCAGTAACCACACCAAGAATAACCTCTGAGCAGTTCCCAGTTCCTGACTCAATCCATAGCAGACGCTTCAAACATTCCACACTATTCTGCAAGATGCTTATGAAAGTTCTCACTGAAGAAAACATGTTTGCGCTTCCATTCATTGTAAAAGCTCTCATCGGTTTCACCCAGGAATCCAGGTACTTGTCAGCCTCAAGCACAGGCCAGGCTGGAACAGAACACGCAGCCACACATGACACAGCTGAAAACGATCATTGCAGAGTCAGAGAAGGAAGTAGGGCACAGAGGCCACAGACAGGATGTGGAACAAAGTCACAGTCTTGCATAACGTAAAGAAAATGAGTTGAGGTTTCCTCCCTCAGAGAGGTTGAAAGCCACTGGAAATGTCAAGGGGGAAAAGACATGATCTTATTGGTGCCTGCTTTAAAATTATTTCCTCCTTAAGCACTTCAGAGTGGATTGTTTATGTTTACAGAAGCTTAAGCTCAACGGACAGAAATGAAAAGCAAAATGCTATTTTTCTTCGGAAAATGGTCAGCTATCAAACTAAATGATGAGCACTTCCACTCAGTGAGAGGCTAGTCAATTCCCATGGGCTATTTGTTAGCATAATGGCTGGACAATGAGAAGACCATCAAATAGAGGACTGCCACAATCTCCTAAATGCCCTTTATGCCACAGGCTTAGCTTGGGTCACTATTAGGAAGTGGTGAAAGCCCTGGAAGGCAGGGCTAGTGAGCGGAAGCTAGGTCCTGGAGGGCATGGACATTATGGAAGGAGGTAACACAAGTTGGACCCTTCCTCTTTCTCTTAAGTCGTCTGTGAGAAGAGAAACAGCGTCCCTTCACCACCTGCTTCTGCCTCAATGCATGGCCCAACTAATGGGCCAGCTGACCCCTGACTGAAGACTCTTCGACCATGAACTCAAATCAAAGGCTCCTTCTTGAGTTGATTTATCCTAAACACCTTCATGGTCACAGCCAAGGAAACCAACCAACACAGGACTAATGAGGCTGACAGATGACCAAGAATTTACATACAGAGAATATTTAATTCTTCAGAGGCCCCTAACTCGTGACAGGGTTACAACGCAAGAAGCCCATCATATATGAAAATATGTCAAAAATGTATTTGTAGATAAACTACTGACATCATAGCTTGGCTGAGCCTTGTTTAAACATGATCAGGCTACTCCCATTAATCTAGCGTTGGCTAGTCATCTAGCAGAAATACAGTGATGGACAGCTCATACAGTTACATCCAGTGAGGATTACCTCACAGTGTTGGACTGTTGTTACTGAAATGAGAAATAGGATGGCTGTGTGTATTTTCACATCATCCAAGTATCAAAAAGTGGTAGTGAGGGCTGGAGAGATCGCTCAGTGGTTAAGGCACTTGCCTCCAGTGCCTAAGGCCCCTGATTCAATTCCCCAGGACCCACATAAACCAGACCCACAAGGTGGTGGCCCTGGTGCACTTTCTCTCTCCCCCCCCTCTCTCTCTCTGCTTGAAAATGAATAAATAAAATATTTTTTAAAAAGTGGTAGTGAAATCATTATTAATGGAAGACAATTTTCATTACATAAGACGTGTGAAACACTTTCTTGTGATAGTTCCACATACACCATCTCTAAGTAAAGATATGGAAACAACTTTGCCCAGGGCCATCTGCTATTTTATCAGGATGCTCCTCTAAGAGGTTATCAATGTGGCAAAGAGGAACAAAATGACCTCATTGTTCTGTTTTCAATAATTAAAAAGAAAAACAATCTATTATTAAATTAAAATCAAAGGGATGAGAAACAAAGGAAACATCTGGGAACTGATGGTACTTTATTGATCACAAAGAGAGAGTTGTGTCTGAGGTTCTTATTTCTAAAAAAGTCTGATCTCAGGTTCTCACTCATCAAAGTATTTATTGAGGCAGTAATTTAAATGCTATAAGTAATGTCTGTTTACTCTGTAAATAATAACCTTTCACAGCAGTATAAATAAACAACATCATTTCAGAAAAAAAAGCAGTTTACAATTTACATTTATAAGCATAAAAGTAGAAATAATGGGTTATAAATCCAGAACAACCAATGAGCTGTATATTAGTTATTAAAAAACAACAATAAAACTACACTTAAAATGGGTTATCAAGCTTTAGAATGCATCAGAATTATAGTGCTCCTAAAGATTCTTCAAATTTATCCCTTCTCTTTGTTGCAAGGGTATACTAAGGTGTTGTGGTCAGCTTCTTAGTTGCTGCGCAGAAAGAACCTAAACAAAAGCGGCTTGTGGAGGAATGGGTTTATTTGGCTTACGGACTCGAGGGGAGACTCCATCCTGGCAGGGAAAACGATGGCATGAGCAGAGGGTGGACATCACCTCCGCCACAGCACTGTTTTATGGAGGAATGGGTTTATTTGGCTTACAGACTCGAGGGGAGACTCCATCCTGGCAGGGAAAACAATGGCATGAGCAGAGGGCTGGACATCACCTCTGCCACAGCACTGCAAACAGTGGCAGGAAGGTGTGCCAAACGCTGGCAAGGGGGAGCTGGCTTATAACCCCCATAAGCCCGCCCCAACAACACAGCTCTAATGAGGTTCTAATTCCCGAATTGCCATCAGCTGAGGATCGATCTATCAGAACACATTCATTGGTTTGTGGGGGACACCTGGATCAAACCATGACATAAAACAGTTGGATGAAAGCATTACACTTTGAGATTAATTGTCGTAGAATGTGGAATCACATTTTCCTCTGTATCTCTAATGATAAAGGTCATCTATTTATTCCTTGAACTTTAAAAAAATATATGTAGAATGTGAGAAAAATACAAAATTGTCTAGGGATGTTGGTTCTAACTTTATCCTCATCATGGAAAAGACTTGTTTAAATATGTGAAACCTTGTACTAACTCCCTTTCTGTATATGCCCCTTGGGAAAGTGCCTTTTCAACTGTTACCGATTTTATTTTCCCCAATATTCCTGGAGTTCTGTAAGAAGAAGAAATTCAGCCACAGTGACTTCTGAGTCTTCATCTGCAGGCATTGGCCTGTGGACACCGGAACCTGGAGCTTTAGTTGTAAGGCTCCCAGACGAAGATTAAATGGGGCATTTAGTGTTGCAATCTGCTCTCTTCTCAGAATCATGCTGATATTAATCCTTTTATTACCATGCCTCAATAACAGACCTTCTATGGTGACTTTGAATGTAATAAACAGGGATGCTCGCCCTAAAGATATGGGTCCTTAATGGAAGTTTGAGTTAATAGGATCTAGAATATTCTATGTAACTAGAAATAAGATCTGCTCCACCTCCATTTTTCTCAAAATGTTGATATGTCATTTTTTTCCTTTCAGCTGAGTAAAATTCCATCGTGTAAATATACCAGAGTTTTGTTATCCATTCCTCCATGGATGGGCATTTGGGTTGATTCCAGTTCTTAGCTCTTTTGAATTGAGCTGCTATAAACATAGTTTCACAAATGTCTCTGCTGAGAAGTGACATCTTGTAGGTAAATGCCTAGTAGAGGGATGGCTGGGTCCATTGGTAGTTCTATGTCCATTCTGTTTAGGAGTCTCCACAGTGCTTTCCAATGAGGTTGAACAAGCTTGCAATCCCACCAGTAGTGAATGAGGGTTCCTTTTTCCCCCGAATCCTCACCAGCAACTGTTGTTGGTTTTCTTTACGATTGCCATTCTGACTGGAGTAAGGTGGAATCTCATTGTGGTTTTGATTTGCATTTCCCTGATGCTTAAGGATGCTGAGCACTTTCTCAAGTGAGTAAAGGCCATTTGTGTTTCCTCCTCTGTGAATAATTCTCTGTTGAGATTCGTGCCCCATTTTGTCAGAGGGCAGTTTGAGGTTTTGATGTTAATTTTTTTGTGTTCTCTGTAGGTTCTGGAGATTAGGCCTTTGTCTGAGTTATAGCTGGAAAAAATCATCTCCCAGTTTGATGGGGGTCTATTATCTCTGCATATGGTATTTTTGTGTGTACAGAAGATTTTAAGCCTGATCAGGTCCCATTGGTTAAGTGAATGATGCAATATATGAGCATCTTAAAATCATATAATTTACTTTTTCAAAATTGCCTGATACATTGAAAACCCACGGAAACACATTATCTTACAGCAAACTGCTGGATCCTGAAACAGTAACAAACACCACCGTACAGTGAGCCCTGGGTTTTGTATTAAAATATTCATGCTAATTGTTGGGGTAATGGCCTAGCAGGTAAGGAACACAGGATAATCAAGAACCATTTCTCAAACATGCACAAGAATTGGCCTTTGGGGAAGGGAACTGTATAAAATACAGGACTCGCTGAACATGTCCAAGGTGGACCAAGAATTCTGTTTCTGACACACCCTGGGTGATGCTGCTGGCCCACATAGACCATTGACCATTTGATCAGCCAGACTAGAGGAGAGAGATTCACTCTGAGAATGCAGGAAAATAAAGAGAACCATCTCAGGTAATGTGAGATCGGAGAGACACAGCAGTGTACATTTCCAGTTTCCCTAGGGTATTTCTTTCTTGGCAAGACCTAAAATTACCGAATAAAAGTAATTAATACACAAGAATATTTACCATATTTGACTACGCTGGTCTAGTCTAGTGGCCAATTCCTCCTTCTGACCTTGAGCTTCACACATTAAGGAACCATGCATGTATCCTCCATATCCCAACCAATAATAAAGAACATTTGAAAGCCATATGTATCCGTGATTATATAATTTCTGATACTTGTCTTTAGATTGACAGATACTAATTTCCATTCATCTGTAAAATTAGCAAAAGCATCCAGACTTTATGAATTACCAAGATAAAAAAAATGGTAACCACCAAAGTGACAGCGATTCAAAGAGACCTTTACTCAATCTGTCACGCTGTACAAAAATGTATTTAGGTTGTAGGCAGGATGAATAAGAGAGGTCAGAAGTCAATGTGTGTCCATCAACACCCCCAGCCATGATTCGGATTCTTCACTACAAAAGTTTTAAATTACTTCCCCCAAGAAATTATATACAATCGAATAAAGTTCAAGTCTTAACTGTATCTCAAAGTAAATAAATTTATACATGAAGCTCTATTAACATTTGTGTACCATCTTCGGGCTTCAGTTTCTTCAGCTGCAAAAGGCCATATCAACTATGAAATTAATGTCTAGAATGTGAAAGAGAAATCGGAAATACATAAGACCTGTCAATGTACAATGGCTCTGCAATGAACAAAGAGAAGTTTTGATCACATAGACTATTAAATATCATTATGATAAATTACATTCCAGTCATCGCATCGTGCAAAGCTAAGAGTCAAACACAGCAGATTCCTTTCCTGTATTGCCAATAGTACTTCCAGAAATAAAAGTTACTGGCTGGGCATGGCGATACAGGCCTTTAATCCCAATACTTGGGAGGCGGATGGAGACAGAACACAGTGAGTTCGAGGTCACCCTAAGACTACACAGTGAAGTCCAGGTCAGCCTGGGCTTAGAGCAAGACCCTACCTTGAAAAACAAAAATAAACAAAAACAATAACAAAAATAAAACCAAATTGGTTTCCATATTTCCCTATGAAAAGTAAAAGCAAATTGGATTTTGTTCCATTTTTTTAGGATTTCCAGTCTTGTCAAACTAGCCAATACCAACTACAAAAGACAAATGTAACAGATTTCATGAAATTTTGTGGACTAAATATTCGTATCTCCTAAACACTTATATTTAATGACCTTAGCCCCTGTTTGGCTTCATTTGGCAATATGATATCTCAGAAAATAATTAATGTAAAATCATAAGACCATAAGGGTGGAGCCCAAATCTGGAAGACCAGTGTTCATATAGGGAGACTCATCAGGAAGCCCGTGAGATCTCCCTTCCCTCTCTTCTGACCCTCCTCCCTCACACTTCCTCTGCCCTTCTCACCTGCCATTCAGGTAAAGGCAATGCAAGCATAAAGTGAGGAGTCAGCTCTTTACAACCCAGGATGTAGATCCTCATCAGAACATTTATTTGCATCTTGAACATGAATCTATAGAGAAACTAAGTATCTATTGTTTAAGCCACCCAGTGTGTATTAATTTGTGGTAGCAGAACAAACCAAAAAATGCACTAAACTTAAAGAAAATGTAAAATCCTTTTCTAACATTTGATTGATGAAACTATTCCATAGTTTAAGGCTCCTTCCCAAGTCCAGCTGGCTGACACTTTTCAATATACTTTCAACTTAATAAACTTGCTACAGTGATCTATTCACTTTGGCATGAAAGAAGTATATGACAAGACAGCCATTACGCTATTAAAAATATAAAGCTACGTCATCGAACTGGCCTTATACTCTTCGCTGGTATGTCCTGTTGTCAACAGTTTAGCAAAACATAACTGAAATAAAAAATACCTGAGTTGCTATCAAAATTATCAAAGAGAATTTAAATCGCTCTAAAGATACTTTGATAAAACTTCAAATGACATCAACACAAATGATGCTTGCTTAGGAGGAGAGAAGTTTTCATAATAAACATGCAATTGACAAGTGTCAGGCTCCCAAATGAGTACAAGTGAGCTAGTATTAAACATTTATCTACTTTACACTCAGAAGTATATTTATTTTATGCAGAGGTAACAGTGTTCTCATATTGACAAAAACACTTGGCTATATAGTGGTACCTTCATTTTATCTCAGTTCAATTCAAGGAACCCAATGAAATATCTTAGATTGACAACTTCTAAATGACAGAAGTAACATTTCTCCCAACTCTGGAGGGTGGGGAGTCCACAATCAAGCTGTCAATGGATTCCTCCTGGTGACAGCTCACTCTGTGGAAGCCATGCGATCCACCCATCACACTATTGAATATATATATCTAAAAGAAGCAAAATCAGTGCGCCAGGATCCCATCTGCAACATTATTGGCAGTATCCAAAAATATAATCAACTTAGATCATCATTGATGGATGAATGGATACAAGGCATATCATCCACCCATAGGCAAACAAACCAAAAGAAAGCAAGAGAAAAAAAGACCCTAGTTAATAAAATTAGAGATGAAAAGGGAGACATTGCCACAGATACCACTGAAATTCAGAAAATCACTGTGAAATGTCTTTAAAACTTAAATTCTGAAAAACTGTAAAATGTAAAATAAATTCTAAAATCATGTGGCCTGTCAAAATTAAACCAAGATTAGATAACAAAGTTAAGCAATTAAATCGAAATGGTTAAAAAAAAATCTACCTACTAAAACCTGTACAGGTTGAGATGGATTCAGTGGTGAATTCTATAAGACCATTAATGAAGGGCTAACACCGCCACCACTTCTTTTTTTATTTTATTTTATTTATTCATTTTTCAAGCAGAGTAAGAGGGAGAGAGAGGCAGAGAGAGAGACACAGAGAGAGAGACAGAGAGAGAGAGAGAGAGAGAGAGAGAGAGAGAGAGAGAGAGAGAGAATGAGAACGAACCAGGGCCACCACCTTGTGGGTCTGGCTTATGTGGATCCTGGGGAATTGAACCTGGGGCCTTAGGCACTGGAGGCAAGTGCCTTAACCACTGAGCCATCTCTCCAGCCCACCGCCACCACTTCTCAAACAGTCCACAAAACAGGAAGGGAAGCAGTATTACCAAACACCTTCTTTGAGGAATTTATCAAATCCAAATACAAGAACACGCTAACATGTGTATGCATGTACACACACACACATATAACATACAAAACTATAGGCCAATCACCCTGAAGAACATATATGAAAAAATTCTCAATAAATACCAGAAAACAGAAATGGAGAAAATATGAAAACTAAAAACTCAATCACCATGAGCACGTCAACTTCATTCCAGATAAGCCAGGACAGTTCAACATCTGGGAGCCAATAAATATAGTATATTACAGAGATAGACTCAATGATAGCAATTACATAATCATCTTAATAGATGCACGACATTGTTTTTGACAAATCCCAACACCCCTTCATGATAAAATTCTAGACAGGATTAGGAAAAGAAAAAAAATTTCAACATCCTAAAGATCATATGTGACAAACTTCAGGAATATTATACTGCATGGGGAGAAGTTCACAAAAATCAGAAACAAGACAATCATGTCCACTCTATTTTTTTATTTTTATTTTTAAAAATATTTTATTTATTTATGAGAGAGAGAGAGAGAGAGAGAGAGAGAGAGAGAGAGAGAGAGAGAGAGAGAGAGAATGGGCGCACCAGGGCCTCCAGCCACTGCAAATGAACTCCAGACACATGCACCCTCTTGTGCATCCGGTTTTATATGGGCACTGGGGAAATGAACTCTGGTCCTTATGCATGACAGGCAAACGCCTTAACCGCTAAGCCATCTCTTCAGCCATCATGTCCACTTTAGAAATCTTATCTACAGCAATAAGATAAGGAATTAAGCAAAAGGGATGGAAATAGGAAAGGAAGAATTCAGATGATATGATATTATACATAAGAAACCTTGAAGGCAACAACAAAAACTCTTAGATCTGATAAACATTTTTTAGCAAAGTGGCAGGATACAAAACAAACACACAAAATCCAGCAGCTTTCCTATATACCAATAACAAACATGCCAAGAAAGTAATCAGAAAAACAATCTCATTCATGATTGCCTAAAATAAATATGATATCATATAATATATATATTACTTTGGAATAAACCTAACCAAGGGAAAGATTTCTACAATGCAAAATTTATAATACTGAACTGAGGACTGGAGAGATGATTCAGTCGTTAAAGGTACTTGCTTGCAAAGCCTGATGGTTCAGGGTTGATTTCCAGACACCCACGTAAGCCAGGGGTACAAAGTGACACAGGCATCTGGAGTTCATTTGCAGTGGCCAGAAGCCATGGTGTGCCCATTCTCTCCTGCACCCTCTTCGTCTGTCTGTCTCTCTCTCTCTTCTTACAAGTAAACAAAAAAACACTTATTAAAACAGGGAACTGAGCGGAAGAGAGGGCGGAAAGATTGTGAGAGCCGTGGTGGGGGAGACGGTCCAGAGGCATGGCACCCCTCAGTGACAACACACTTGGGCCAGGAGGACCTGGCTGAGTACTAGGCTATCCAGGATCCCCTGCCACAAGGACTAATCCAGACAGCCCACGGAGGAGGATATCCAACTGATCGGGGATGGGGAGGGGGAGAACTGGGGAATTTGGGATAACAACTCATGGTTTGCCCACTAAATAATGTAACTCATTATGGACAATAAATTTATATTAAAAAAAAACAGTGAAGAAAGAAACAGAAGAAGATACTCAATGAGGGAAAGGCCTTGCATTTTTGCAGCTTAGAAGAATTAATATTGTAAAAATGGCTCTACTCCCAAAAGCAATCTACAGGGTCAATGCAAGCCCTATCAAAATTTCCATGCCATTTTTCACAGAAATAGAAATACAACATTAAAATTCATAAGGAAGCACGAAAGAACCAGATGGCCATTGCAACTCACAACAATAAGAACAATGCTGGAATTATCACCATACCTGCTTTCAAGTTGTTCTCCAGAGCCATAGTAATTAAAAACAGCATGGGAGGGAACCAGAGCAGAGCAGAGGACCCAGGTATAAACCCATGCAGAGAGATACAGGAGCTTGATTTTTGACAATGAGGCCAAAAAGACAAGTTGCCAAAAAGGCAGACTTTAAAAAAAAAAAACAAAAAAACTTTATGATTAGTTTTTTTAAAGAATCACATATCTTTTTAAAAATATTTTATTTACTCATTTTCAAGCAGAGAGATACAGAGAGAGAGAGGAGAGAGAGAGAGAGAGAGAGAGAGAGAGAGAGAGAGAGAGAGAGAGAGAGAGAGAGAGAGAGAGGGAGAGAGGGAGAGAGAGAGCACCAGGGCCACCACCTTGTGGGTCTGGCTTATGTGGGTCCTGGAGAATTGAATCCAGGGTCTTAGGCACTGGAGGTGAATGCCTTAACTGCTGAGCCATCTCTCCAGCCCAAAAAGCAGACTTTTAAACAAATGGATATCCACATACAGGAGAATGAAACTAAGGACCTATTTACTCCATGCAAATATGTTAATGCCCTCAGCATAAGACTAAACCTCGCAAACTGCCAGAGGAACAGGCTGCATGCATAACTGCTGCAGCCAGGATTCCTCAGTGCAGCAGGATGGCTAAGCTGGACGAGATTGTGTATCTCCACACTGTGAACATCACAGTATTTTGTTATGGAATCCAGAACTAAAATATCAGGTAATAAACAGTGAAAGCAGCCAGGAGATGGCTTACCAGGTTAAAGGGAATGTGGGATCACTTATCCTAGGAAACCTCCTGACTGGCCATAAGGAATGCTGATTTCCTGGCCAGGTTCTGCATGGAGATGAATGGAAGGATGTTCCCCTGGGCAAAACTCTCTCTTGGGAAGCTTGTTCAAGAAGAGACTCTGATGAGTAGTTTAGGAGTGGGATCACACATTAACAGGCTCCTGCAATGTGGAGGGTGCCATTTGCAACGGCACAATTAGTGAATGTTCTAGAATCTCACCAACACAACAGACTGGTTGGATCTTCCAACAGAAAAGCCACTTTCTGGGTGTAGAATGAGAGCCAGTGGCATCTGTAGTTTCCCACACAAGCAAAGGGCCGAGGATGTCATAACCTCTGAGGACCGTCTCTAGTGAAAGAACGATATAAAATAGATAAAAGTAATTTTGAGGGAACAGATGCACACGGTCAGAATGAGACTGTCACTAAATTCTTTATAAATGTCAGAAAATCTATTTCCTCCAGGAAACAAGATTTTCCTTAAAAACAAAAGGTAAGAAAGAGCTTAGAAATTACAATTTTGGTATTAGGAATAAAAAAAAAAAGGCTTGCATAGACTAAGAAGAAAAAAAAAGAACTACCTGGGCCTGGTGACATGACTCCTGACTGTAATCCAGGTCACTCAGGAGACAGAGGGACAGAGATGACAAATTTGAGGCCAGCTTTACATACAGAGCAACATATTGTTGCAGAAACAGCTGGGGCCATATTCGGTGGCAGAGTGTTTCTATAGGATGCATGAAACCTTGGGTTTGATCCAGTGTGTGTGTGTGTGTGTGTGTGTGTGTGTGTGTGTGTGTGTGTGTGTGAGAGAGAGAGAGAGAGAGAGAGAGAGAGAGAGAGAGAGAGAGAGAGAGAGAGAGAGACAGAGACAGAGACAGAGACAGAGACAGAGAGACAGACAGAGAGACAGAGACAGAGATAGTTTTCAGAAGTACCAAATCTCAGTACTGGGGACTCCAACAAGAAATGGCAAGGGAAATGGAGAGAAGGAAACTATTCAAGAAATCAGCTATAAAATTTCCCAGAACTGGTGAGTTTCAGATTGCTTGATCCGTGGTGACCTGTAGTAGAAGTTTTCATTTCCAATAGAAATCTGTCAAGTGGGTTGTCTTTGAGTGTAGAAGGGACCAGATTCAGTTCCAGACCCCATGGAGTTTACAAGGTGTGAGGAGACATTTCGTTTCCACCTAACTGTGATCATCATGCTGGGAAATAAAGTCTTTCTGTCCTAGGTTCCTTGGGAAAGATTTCTCCCCCCCATACAGACTAACTTGTGACTTCACTTCCAGACACACTGGGCACCAAGGCCATTTATTTGTCCTTTCTCTTTAGAGCCAAGGCAAATGCAGGCATGAGAATGGCCTTTAAGTGACTTTATAGTTCCATGTTAGTGTTGCTTTCTCGCCAGCCTTTTGGCCCAGAGACTGGCTGACAGCCCTTACTGAACCACAGGAACCACACACAAGTTCAATAACTAACAATTTACATCTTGGGGTACACTGACGATCTGGTGGTGACTTGATTTTGTTGGACATTGTGGAGCTACATGTGAAATCGGCCACTTCCCTACTTCCTGTTGGACAAGGACACAAATCCTACTTACAGAGATTTTATTTAAAGAGCCCCAGAAGGTAGACAGGAGGCTGAACTATTCCCTGTTTGGTCAGAAGTGACTTTAGAAATGACCCAGTGAAACTCTCCATCCACCTTGCTTTGCTTTGAGCTCTCAAAAACCTGGTATTGAAATTTTGGGCCCTTAAGTGTAACATGTCATGACTTTTACATTTTACAAGTTTATCACAATAATGGTGATTTTTTTTTAAAGTTTACCTAAGAGCTCCCTTGCAGAAATGAAGTGTTCTAATTTGAGGTTATTCTTATTCCAGAGGATTCTTGGGACTATCCTGGCGGCTTGCTCTCCAGTTTCATTCAGGCTGTCATGGGCTGTAGTGAGGGGGTATGGAAGCATATGGCCCTCTACCAGCAAACTGGCCCCTATAATGACAGGGCTCCAGCGAACAGTGCTTAGTAATGGTTGTTCTGGGCCTGTCTGGCTGATGGGTCATCAGCCCTGAACCACTTCCTCTCAGCCTGGGAATTCATCAGAACAGGAAAATTCCATTATCATAACTTTTTTTTTTGTCCTGGCCAAACTGTTCTTTCTCTAAAGGCAAAAATGAGCCCTGAGTCTGTGACTACATAGGATATTCCAAAGGAAATTGCTTGTGCTTCCTAATTGTATGTTATAAAAGAAATGAGAAATTCATACTTAGAAATCAAGAGGCTGATGTATCCCTGAGAAAAGTAGCTTTTTTTTCTTCTACCAAATCTTGGAACAGTAATGAGGATAATAATGAAGTTATTACATCAGTAGCAAGTACAGAAAAATGATTTGAATTCTCTCTGGAGAAAAAGGATCATATATATTTCAGGTCTTAAAGGATGTAAGACATTCAAAATATCTCAGTCAACTGCAAGTAACAAATCTCTCAGAAAAGATATGGAACAGAACCTACCATAAAAATGAAATTCAAAATCCATGACTAATTATAAATCTAATTAAGGACTCTCATTAGAAGTCCAAATTTTTACTTAGGAATGAAACGTCTTCCTTAATTTCTCCTCATCGCAAAGTTAACAAAAATTGTAGCAAACTTTCCCTTCAGTAATATAATGTTTGAGATATTTTCTTAATTTTGATTCCTCGCTCCATGCAGACAGGGAACCCTGATGCTTTAAATCTTTCATGATTGCTAGAAAAGTAATCACAGGACATTAATTAGCTCAGGGTCTTTAAGTGATCGATGAAATGTCACTTCCTTTTGACTGAAGCATTAAATAAAAGTTCAGACCCTGTGACATCTTTCTGGTACAGTAATAGCTTCGCTGTGCCTGGCATCTGTTCTCTCTGTAATGCGGCCATCTTCCCACACTGTGGCTAGACACTTCTTGATGGTGCCAAGTGATCTGATGAAAAACTCCCTCTGTTCTGTGTCGTCCACAGGATACATGCTGAGCCTGTTTTTCCCATACTTGAGGCCATTCTAAGTGATGCCCCAAAACCCCATTCAAACCTTGTAGCTAACATATTCATTAGAGCGTCTTCCCCCCAAGTTTCCTGCACCCCACTCCTCCACTTGCAAGTCTTAAACTCCACTGCACTGTCAGCCCTAGGTCCTAATGTGATATTAGATTATAAATTCAGGGAACTTTCTTCCCCTTGTTCTTGTGCAGCAACAACATATTGTTTTTGAATAAACCTTGAAGGTAGAAGCACCTCAGTCTATTTTTCCTGGTTTTATTTTAGTAGCTGCAACCTTCACATTCAGTACCTATCCTGCTTCCTCACTTATGTATTCAACTTGCCTTTCTTGCCTAAGAAACTATAGTCCCCTGATTTCAGCCCTCTTTTCCTTTCCTTTCCTTTCCGTTCCTCTTCTTTCTTTCTTTCTTTCTTTCTTTCTTTCTTTCTTTCTTTCTTTCTTTCTTTCTTTCTTTCTTTCTTTCTTTCTTTCTCTCTCTCTTTCTCTCTCTTTCTTTCTTCTTTCTTTCTTTCATTCTTTCTTTCTTTCCCTCTTTCTTACTTTCTTTCTCTCTTTCATTCATTCTTCCTTCCTTCCTTCCTTTCTCTCTTTCATTCTTTCTTTCTCTTTTGCTTTCATTTCTGGGCAAAGATGAAATGTAACTCACTCATGGGATTTTCCTTTTAGCCTTGATAGCAAGGAACTAAAGCCACCGGATGGAACCATATATACAGTTAACTGAAGCTTGGTTTTAGCCAATGACTTGTTCTCTTGGAAACAACTCATCATGCGATGATTGACACATATGAACATCAGCTCATGCATTCTTCTCATTCTCTAATGGTATGATTATAAAACCCTAAAAGGTCAGCAGTAGCAGAACACACAGAGGAAAATGCATTGTAACAATAAAACTCCTTTCAAATTCACAAATTAATCACCAAGTGACTGTACTGTACATGACCACACACCCACACACACACCCACACACACACCCCCACACACATATTATCAGTAATATGTAAATCCCAAAGTCTGCTCTCTAGCCCAGCATGGTGGTCACTCCTTTAGTCCCAGCACTCAGGAGGCAGAGGTTGGAGGATTACTGTGAGTTTGAGGCCAGCCTGAGACTCCATATGAATTCCAGGTCGGCCTGGGCTAGAGCGAGACCCTACCTCAAAAAAATAAAATAAAACATCTATTTTAGAGATGTGTTTGATGGGTAAGGTGCTAACCACACAAAGACGAGGACCTGAGTTTGGCTCCCCAGACCCATGTAACTGTCGTGTATGGTGGCATGTTTCTGTCACACCAGTGTTGGGATGATGGAGATGAGGGATCCCCGGGACTTGCTTGCTTATCTAGCTGAACTGGGAACCTCTAGGTTATGAGAGACCTTGTTTCCAAGAATAATGTTATAACAAGGCTCTGCCCTCCACAGGGTATGTGTACCCGCATGTATGTTTCTGGATACATACGAACTGACATATACACACATGCAAACCACACATATACATATGCAAAAATATTGAAAAGCTTATTAAGATGAAAAGGAACAGTCCAGAACTTGAAGACACAGGGGAACAGATATGCAGCTTAATCTCAACATACCCAACAGATTTTTTTTTTTACTTCCAAGCAGACTCTGACAAATCCTTGTTTTCCTGGAGTTCCCGTGGAGACTCTTGGGATAACACAAGTTTTGTCGAGTTCCCTTGGAAGTCCTTGAGGACTGCTCACAACACAGTGCCATATACCTGGCTGGTTCACTGCCTCTTTCCCCACCTGGTTCTTGAACGAGGAGAGGTGTCTGCATTTGCTTGGTGGAGCTCTGAGAACTACAAATCCACCTAGAGAATTCCACAATCTGAAGCATCTAAAATACAGTTAGTTTCCACGATGCCATCCATGGGAAATGCCAGCACTGTGTTCTAATTAGAAAGCATGAACCGAGGTCATTTCTTTCTTGGCTGAAGGGGAGTCCTGCAACTGCACCCCAGGGAACAGCGTCTGGGAAGGGGGAGGGATTATTTCTGCAGAGTTTTCATTACAGACAAAAGGCTCAAATCCTCATCACATCACACACAATGCAAAGGCATTTAGTCTGTGGCTTGATCTCCTTTTTCTCCCATGAACTGACCTGGAAAAGTCACTGCCCTCCGCCAAGGAACTTACTGCTCCTAAACTTGATCTCGACCGAGGCCCGGGATGGTGATGAGATAGTCGATGCCTACAAGGCATGACCAGAATTTTATCCTCACACAACAGTAGATCAGCCATTTTCTACCTGAGGAAACTAGAGCAAGGCAAGCCAGAGGCTTGACCGGAGCCTGCATTGCAAAATGTTCTCTGCACTTTAGAAAGAAGGATTAACACCTAGCAGGAAATATTGCAGCATTTTCAGATAAAAACTTTCCGGGCTGGAGAGATGGCTCAGCGGTTAAGGCACCTGCCTCCAGTGCTTAAGGCCCCTGGGTTCAATTCCCCAGGACCCACATAAGCCAGACCCACAAGGTGGTGGCCCTGGTGCATTCTCTCTCTCTCTCTCTCTCTCTCTCTCTCTCTCTCTCTCTCTGCTTGAAAATGAATAAATAGGGCTGGAGAGATGGCTCAGCAGTTAAGGCACTTGCCTCCAGTGCCTAAGG
>PVHP010022162.1:0-28839 GCA_004024765.1 Zapus hudsonius
CTCTCTCTCTCTCTCTCTCTCTCTCTCTCTCTCTCTCTCTCTCTCTCTGATTGAAAATGAATGAATAAATAAAATATTTTTTAAAAAACACTTTGCCACAAAGGAATATTGACATTCACATGGCTTCACTGAAGAATATTACCAAACATTTGTGAAATAGTAAAAATCTACAGAAATTTCTCCAGAAAACAGAAGCAGACATTTCCCAACCCGTTTTATGAAATCAGTTTAACAAGGATACTGCAAGACAAGTAACAAGTAAGCACAGACAAGCAACCCTCATGAATATAGATTTTTTAAAAATAATTTATATCTTGGGCTGGGGAGATGACTTAGTGGTTAAAGGCACTTTCTTACAAAGGCTATAGGCCAGGGTTTGATTCCCTAGTACCCACATGAAGCCAGATGCACAAAACAGCACATGCATCTGGAGATCATTTACAATAGAAGGAGGCCCTGCTGTGCCCATACATTCATTCATTTTCTTTCTCTCTCTCCCCCTCATAAATAAAAATATTTTTAAAAAGAAACTTAACAAGCTGGGCGTGGTAGCTCACGCCTTTAATCCCAGCACTCGGGAGGCAGAGATAGGCGGATCACCATGAGTTCAAGAACACCCTGAGATTACATAGTGAATTCCAGGTCAGCCTGGGCTAGATTGAAACCCTACCTCGAAAAAAAAAAAAAGAAACTTAAAAAATATTAGCAAACTGAATCTATCAATAAATACAAACCAATGTGTATGCTGGCATATATATATATATAAATATTCACATATGATCTACCTCTTAGATTCAACACCCATCAAAATCTCAGTAGGATTTTGATAGAAATTGACAAACTGATTATTTCTTTTTTTTTTTTTCAAGCAGAGAGAGAGGGAGAGAGAGAGAGAATGAGAATGCACCAGGGCCACCACCTTGTGGGTCTGGCTTATGTGGGTCCTGGGGAATTGAACCCGGGGCCTTAGGCACTGGAGGCAAGTGCCTTAACCGCTGAGCCATTTCTCCAGCCCCAACAAACTGATTATTAAGTGTATATGAAAAGGGAAAAAATACAGCCAGAATATTTTGCTCCTGTTTTCATATAAATCAATGTTTTGACTGATAAATATCTAAAACAAAAAATATCTGAAAAAAATGAATTAAAAAAAATGAACACAATTGCAGATTCATGTTGCCTAAATCCATTCAATAAACTACAGTAAATAAGACAATTTGGCAATGGCATTAGAGAGACATACAAATCAATGACCAGAGAGTCCAAAAATAAGCTACCCAAATAACTTCATCAACTGATTCTGAACAATAACAACAACAACAACAAAAAGACTAAGGAAACACATGTGAAATGAAAGCGGAGGGGAGGAAAGGGATCAGCAGGAAGGCTGAAGGACAAGGAAGAAAGAGGGCATGAATACCAGCAAACTGTGATGGCATTATGTACGAAAATGCCATCATGAAATTCACTGCTTTGTGTGCTAACTTACAAATAAATAATAAAAAAGAACTAGAAAAAAAACCACTGACAAATAATTCAATTGAGAAATAATAGCTTTTGCAGAACAATGAACTTTGTACTTTATATAACCATTCATTCAAGATGCATAAACGTAAGCCAGGCGAGGTGGTGCATGCCTATAAGCCCAGCATCTGGAAGGTGGAAGCAGGAGGAACAGGAGGCATTCCAAACTAGTCTCAATTATGTGGTCAATTTGAGGGCAGCCTGGGCTACATGAGACCCTTGTCTCAAAAAAAATGTATGAATGCTTGCATCATATCTTGGGGACCTTGGGTCAGGCAAAAAATACATTTTAAAAAGCATAAACACAAACGAAAAAATTGGTGCAGTGGACTTCATCAACAGTAAGAAAGCCTATGCTCTTTGAATGGCACTATTAAGAAACAATTGTCAGGAAGTATTTAGATAATACATAGGCAAAGAATTGACATGTCTACAAAAGACAAATGATTTTTACAAAAAGAATACAAACAACCCATCAAAAACTGAGAAAAGGTCTAATGATGGTGTTTACTGCAGGTGGAGCGGAGGGTCACAGGGCCACACCGACATGCCAGTGCGGCACAGCACAAGAATGACAGTCTCTTTTCTTCTTTTTCTGTTTTTGTTTAAAGATGCTAGGAATTGAAGCCAGGGCCCCAGTAAACTAGACAAACACTCTATATCCCCAGCCATTTACAAGAATAATTTCTGAAGGCAGCCAGACCTGAATCTAAATCCTAGCTCCATGTTACCATGCAAGCTTGATTATATGCTTAAAACTCTAAAACTCAAGTTCCCATCTGGAAAATAAAGGTAAAAACATCAACCCTCACAAGATTTCTATAAAAATTAATTATAATGATTTATATAATTATAATTAATTATAGCAGGGATGGCAGAATGGTTCATTTCTGATGGGTTGCTAGGTGGGCTCAGGAACCTGTTAGAAAGGGTTGCAGAGCTACTGTAGAGCTCCTAGCAAAGAGCTGCTAGCAAAAAGCTGCGATGAATGAAGCACATGAGCCGTGCGTACAGCAAAGACAGGAAGCAGTCAGCCCCAGTATCCCTGTACTCAAGAAATAGTATCCTCTTAGCCCTGGAATCAATCACCCAGTTCTACTAGACAAGAGAGAGGTGTTTAACGGTGCTCTCCTTGTTTCAACTTAGTTTCCAGAACATAGGGGAAAATAACTGTCATGGTTTGATCCAGGTATCTCCCACAAACAAATGTGTTCTGAATGATCGATCCTCAGCTGATGGCATTTCGGGAATTAGAACCTCCTGGATCTGTGTTGTTGGGGGCAGGCTTATGGGGATTATAAACCAGCTTCCCCTTGCCAGTGTTTGGTACACCTTCCTGACGCTGTTTGCAGTGCTGTGGTGGAGGTGATGTCCACCCCTCTGCTCATGCCATCATTTTCCCTGCCAGGATGGAGTCTCCCCTCGAGTCCTTATGTCTAATAAACCCACAAGCAGCTTTTGTTTGGGTTCTTTTTGTTACAGCAATGAGAGAAAAGATCGACTATGACAATACCCAAAAAGACAGGGACAAACACAAACATACACACACACACAAAAGAATGCTCTTAACTGTGTAGGATGCTTCTGCCTAACTTTTGCAGTTAAATGATATTTTTGTTTTTATTTTAGTTTTTGGGGGACAGAGTCTCAATCTAAAGCTAAGGCTAGCTTAATACTATGTAACCCAGGTTGGCCTTAAACTCATGGCAATCCTCCTGCCTCAGCCTCCCAAGTAGAAGATTACAGATGTGAGCCACCATGCCCAGCTAAAATACTTTCATTAATTGGGCATAAATAACACAAACATAACAGCATAAATAGCACAAGGAAACAATAACATAAATAAACAATCATAAAAGTCTAATTCTTTTGGGAGGAGGATTTTTGTTTAATTTTTAATTTTTTTTCTCTTAGATAAGTCTCACTATATAGCTCTGGCTGGCCTAGATCTAGACAAGACTGGCCCCAAACTTGCAGCAATCCTCCTGCCTCTGCCTCCCTAATATTAGGAAGAGTGGCAGGTGCCAATACTTCTAACAAGGTTTTTTTTTATCTTGTGTATGATGATAGAAAATGTGGAGAGAGAAAAATTAATAGAAAGGTTAACTGATAAGTGACAATCACTTGAAACCTCAGTCGAAAAATTACCTGCTGACCCAAGTATTTCAGCCCATCCAAGCAGACTTTCCATTCTATCAAGAGCTGGTAGCTGTCCTCTTTTCCACCCCATATCTTCACCACAAAGCAAGACACAGATGTATCAAGACGGTCCGGCATTATTCCAAAATCAAGACTCCGCCACGTTGGATTCTGTTAATAGAAATTAAAACATACTTTAAGAAGGCTAATTTGTTTACAAGTATTTTAATTAGGTGGTATATTATGTTTGTGTTTTTAAAAACCAAAGACCTTATAGAGTAAACTACTGTGAGGGTTAATCTCAGTTGTCAGCTTGACAGAATTTAGATTCCCCATGGAAACACATCTGAGTATGTATGCAAGGGACTTTCTAGATGGGTCATTTGAGGTGAGAAGACCCATCCTGAATCCGGATGGCACCATCCTATGGGCTGGGGGCTCTAAACTATATGAACAAGGGAAAGCTAGCTAAGCAGGAGCGTTCCTTGTTCTCTGCTCCCTGGCTGCGGATGCAATGAGAGCAGCTGCTTCACACTGCTGCCTCCACACCTTCCCCACCATGAAGGACTGAATCCCCTCCAACTGCAAGCTGAAATAAATCCCTCCTTCCTTCATTTGCTTTTGTCAGGGGATTTTACCACAGCCACAGGAAAGATAACCAACACAGCTTCAAATCAACCAAAAAGCCTCTCCAATTATCAGAAAGAAGGTGATGACATTTCTGAATTTACCTGCTTGCTTAGAAGAAGTGTATATACCTGTTCTCACTGACATGGCCTTTAAAAGCCAACATATAAACAATACCCCCAAAGGATCTCCAACTTACAAATGAGTTTAAAGGTTTAAATACCGATTTAAAATAATTATATCATTTGGAATACAGCTCAGTAGTAGAGCATTTCCTTAGCATGTGCAAAGGCTTGGGCTCAATCCCCAGTACTACAAAAGCAAAATAAACAAAAATGATTATGTTGTTATGTGAAAAGTTCAATAAAAGAATTATGCAAGCTGAGCATGGTGGTGCACACCAGAATCCCAGCACTCTGGAGGCAGAGATAAGGTAGGAGGATCTCTGCGATTTCAAGGACAGCCTGGGACTATGGAGTGAGCTCCAGGTCAGCCTGGGCTAGAGTGAGACCCTACCTCAAAAGGATATGTGCAAAAAAAAAAAGGGGGGGGAGTATGTGCAAGGTAGGCAAGCACATTACCAACTGAGTTACATTTTTCAAGCCCTTGAGATGCCATATTATTGAAAGTAATAAATCAATTTGTCTTTTCTTTAAAAAAAAAAAAAAGGCCTGGTGGCGCACACCTTCCCAGCATTAGGAAGGCAGAGGTAGGAAGTCTGAGTTCAAGGCTACCTTGAGACTATATGGTAAATTCCATGTCAGCCTGGGGCTGGAGTGAAACCCTACCTCTAAAAACAAAACAAAAACCAATGTAAACACAAGGTTGTCCTCTGGCCTCCACATGTACACACACATGAATACAAGCACAGAAAGTTACATAGCAGCACAGGAGAAATGGTCAACTCTGAAGACACAAGAATGACAATTCGAGGCTGTGAAATTTAGCCTTCCAAGGACAAGTCGAACTTTAGGAGGTTGAAATAAGGAATTCCAGGCAAAGGACTATGAAGGATCATGGCTCAGAGGTGGGAAACAGCAGAGGAGGATCAGGAGACCCAGGACCACTGCTGCAGCAGGGAGAGAACTAGGGACCAAACAAGCTGAGGCTCTCCTATGCCTTGCCAAGGAGGCAACCCCTGACTTGTACAAGACGTGAGACCAGATACTTGCTCTAGAGAGCTGAAATCTTCTCAAAAACACACTGTTAATGGTCTTAGCAACAATAGAAATAACCTACAGTGCAGCAATTACCTTCACTATTTCCCTATGATTACTGATGCTAAATATAAACAGAATCTTACTAAATTAGCAATCCTGACATCATATAAATAAGTCCAAAGGTTTTATATACAGGCAGCTTTATATACAGTAGCTCTTGGCTTTGGGGCAGTTTCTTTCCTCAACAAAATGAGGGGGAAGTGAGAGAAACCCAGAATGTGCAAAGGAATAAAAATGGGTAGTTTGCTGATAATATAGTAATAAGCACATTTATATTGATTGCATAAAATTAAATCCCAGCCTCCCAAAAGTGTCAATCTAAGATCAGCAAAAACTCACTCTGAGATGATCACCAGTATCTAGGTCACTGTAATAGTTTAAACAACACTGCTAAATAAGGGCGAAATTGCACTGAAATATAAAGATAACATTGAAGTCTAGGAATAACTTGCTGTTCTGCACCACAAGAAATACTAGTTTACTAAAATACTTTAACTGGAAGGAATGGCACCAGGCAGAAACCAAGGAAAGAACAAGAGCACTGGCCACAATAAACACATGGAGGAAAGAGACCAATCATGTCTGGTGACACGCTGGACAATTCCCACAATGAGAACAACTAAATATGCTGGCAAGAGTATTTTTAAATAATAATCACTGTATCACCAAGGAGTTTACAAGCCAAGAAGCAATGTACCCACAGAAATAAGTAGAAATCTACAGGATAGGAGCTGGAGAGTTGGCTCAGCAGTTATGGCATCTGCCTGCAAAGCCTAATGACTCAGGGTTCAATTCCCCAGTCCCCATGTAAAGCCAGATGCACAAAGTGTCTAGAGTTCTTTTGCAGTGACTGGAGGCCCTGGTACAACCATTCTCTCTATCTGTCTTTTATCTCTTTCTCTGCTTACAAATAAATATATATATATATTAAAAAGACAAAAAACTATATTTTAAAAAGAAATAAAACTATAGGACATCTGTCTATGCCAGTGCTGACCAATACAAAGTCAGGGCTTTGGATTTGTAGTCTTCAAGACAGACAAGGACAAAATTCAAGATGCAGGCACAGGCCACACCCACATCTTAAAGAAGTCTCTCCACACTGAGTTGGGACCATGGAAGCTCAGGACTATTACTACAATGCATGAGTGAAATGAAACTAATTTCTCCCAAACAGATACCCATAAATTTCTGCAGGGAAGGTTTAGTGGGGAGGGGAAGAGATTACACAGAGAGCAGCACAGAGGCATGGGAGAGGAAGGGATGGGAAGACAAGGAAGGAAAAGGCAAAAAGGGGGAGGGAGGAAAGAAAACAGGGAGAAACTGTTCAAAACCTTGCATGACAAAATAAATGAATTTCAGGTTAGTAAGTAGCCAAAAAGGGTATCAAAAAAAGTGAAACCATAGAACACAAAAACAAAGAAACCCAAGTAAAATTACCTTTAAAGGAATCATGACTCACTAATGATTTCCCAAAGCAAAAATGGAAACCAGAAAGCAATGGAATTCTATTTTCAACTGTCCTAAAAATAAAAAAACTGACGATATAGACTCAGAATATTCACAAATTAGAATAAAACAATCCCATTTTCAGACAAGAAAATTTGTGACCTCCACACACACTCAGTAAATAAAATTCTGAAGGATGTAGTAAGGACACATGAATGAGAACTCAGGTATCTATGCAGCAAGAACTGAGTGGCAAAGAAGTGGCAGGTGTGAGAGTGGAATTCTGACTCTGCAGAATGAGTAACTTAGCTAATCCACCCCCCCCCCAGAAAAAAACAAGAATAAAATTGGACAAAATTATTAAAAGCAACCATTTCTTGATTCTGGTAATCAACCAAAAGCTCACATCAAATTCAGAAACAGTTAAAAAAAAAAAACTATAAGCTTCAGGTTATGAATAGGGGCATGTGTGGCATTTCTTGCCCAGGGCTCCTTATAACCCAAACTCCAGTTCAATCTGAAAAGTTTTTCAACTTAAGAGAGGTGGGCAGGACAAAAGTTAAGAGGCCCTTATAAGCAACTCATGCCCCCACCTGAGACAGTCCACAGGGGATCCATACAACCCACACATTCCTGATCAAGCATGACCATGCATGCATGTTCAAATGAGACCCAAGAAGGCCCAGCAGAAAGCAATAGCTGCAGAAAGCAATAGCTGCAGAAGACTGAACTTGAAATGCACTCCACCCCATCGACAGTGGTTTCTGCTGGAGGTATTTGAGCACAATGTCTGACGGATGCTGGCTGACCACTGAGCTAAGCCAACACAGGTGCAATCACGAGATATGAGGCTGGGTTACATGAGCAGTAATCAAGCAGACAGACCGCGGGCTCGTGGAATGACGTGAACAAGGAGAGGAGGTGTTGGAGAAAGTGCTCTAGGTAAGCTATGCTGCTCCATTCCATAATCTGCTCTTGGGCTCAGAATCTTCAGGTGTAAGAGCTGAAACATCACCACCTCACAGGACTTACAAAGCTTAAGCAGGAAGCCAGCTAACACCAATGAAAGCTGCCGTAGGAAGTCAGATGATACATGACAAGGGCATAGAAGAAAACCCGGCATCCAGCACACAGCTTTGTAAAGTTGTTCCACTTACACAACCCTTTTCAAAGCCCAAGAACTTCTTATGTTACTCTGGGTATATAGGTATATAAAATAGATGCACAAATAAAACATTTACTGGTAATACACCATGAAGAAATTTATGTTAAAACATTTTTGTGTTATACATATAATTTTACCATTTATTAAAGATGAAAGCAAATGTGTATACTAATGAGACGGATGTTCTTATTTTTATAAAAACAAACGTTGACTGAATATTTTATACTAAAGGACTGGATTCATCTTTCATATATTTCAAATTTTATCAGTATTTTGATTTTGGTAAGTCAATGTGAGAATGCCTCCTAACGAAAATCTGTAGGACAAAATGACAAAAGTATCTTTAGGGATATTTCAGAAATTACTGAAACTTCTGGTCTAATCCCGAGCCAATATTCATTTAATTATTTTATTATGAAAGTCAAATCATCAGATCAAAGAGCAACCTTGACACTTTCATACAAGCATACAATGAATTTTGATCTCATTCCCCAACTGCCCTTTCTGCCCTCCCTCCTTAACCCTTCTCCCATAGGATCCCCATCCTGCTTTTATGCATGCTTGTAGCCACGACTTAAACTATGGTGATCATGGGTGGGAGGTTATTTACTGGAGAATGGGAAACCCACCACTGGATACACTACTAAAGGACATGATCCCTCTCCAGGCAGTCATCGGTTGTCATAATTTATTCTGGGAGGGGTGGGGCCACATGAACCCTTCCCTTATCTATGATGAAATATTGACAAGGCTCATCTTTAACAGAAAGCGACATCACAGATTAGTTTTTTTCTTTTTTTCTTTTTATTTTTTTTAAAGGCAGGGTCTCACTCTAGCCCTGGTTGACCATGAACTCACTTTGGAGTCCAGGCTGACCTCAAACTCGTGGCAATCCTCCTACTTCATCAAACAACAATTTTTAAAACCAAACACAATAAAGCTCAAAGATATGCTAATGTAATGCTTTGAAATTGAAGAATGGTAGTAGGAAAATATTAAAAGTTTTTGTTTTCTATAACTAAACCATTTCTGTAAGAGCAGAAAACTGCCTATGTACATTTAAAAAACTGAAATTCATAATTTCATCTAAAAAAAACCAACATAATTTCATCTCAAATCTGAGCTGAAGCGTTTCAGGCAGCAGTACAACATAGGATGTCATGCCTGGGGCATCTCATCTGCCTTTTTTGAGACAAGGTCGCTCATGGGCCTGGAGCTTGCCATCCTGTCTCTGCTTCCCTGGCACTGGGATGTCAAGTGCTCACGACTGCTCCAGACTTTTACCTGGACTCAGGGGTCAAGCTCAGGTCCTCAGGCTTGTGAAGTAAGCCTTTGCCAGACTTTGCCAGCTGAGCCATCTCCCCAGCCCTTCTCTCAAACTTTTAAGGCCTAGTATGTTTCGCCATGGGCTTGTTTTTATTCTTAGTTTTTTTTTTCTCCCTATTAAATGATAGAAGTCAGAATTTAGAACCAAACAGACATAAAATCATCAGCGGTCTGCTTACTATAGATCCCACAGCCAAAGACAGCAGCGGGAAGAGAGACCTCTGCCCTTTACCTGTGCCCTGTTTTCCTGGGAGAGAGGAAGTGGGGCAACTTTGCAGAATCCAAATTTGTTCCTGCTGTTCCATTACATCCTACAGCTTATTAGTGGTGAGCCACACATGAATCACACAAGGTTAAAGCATGCCCCGCAATTAGCCAGGGGGGAACAGGTCTTCTCTAGTTCACCCAGCTCATCATCCAGGGCTTGAAGACTTTGGAGCCAAAAGTTTGGGTCTAAAGCCTGTGGTTATCAAGCTTGAGGCTGTACCTGCCCTCCCCCCACCCCCAAGATCTCCTTCACCATCCCAACCTAACCACAACTAATCAGTGGTGGGCCACTTACTCTAAGCACTGTACTTAACATGGAGAATGGTACAAATGAGGAAGGCACGAACAACAGGGAAGAACATAACTGTGGATCCTCTAGTTTACATATTCTAGAAATGTGAGAACTGAAAATACACCTTTGGCCCTGTCAACCCAACTCAATTTGCAATGAAGAAGTTGAGGCTCTGAGCAGAGCCCTTCCTTATCTCTCCATCCAGCCATTCCTTTCTAGTTGTCATTTCTCTGATCACCAGGTTTCATTCAGTTCAAGCATTTCTTTCTCAGGGAAGCCTTCCCTGTTCTCCTCATTAACTGTCAGGGCATACTATGGCACCTTCTGAGAAGCAGGTTGATTTTTATCACTGTCTTCCCAGAGAGCCTTAGAGACACAGTATGTATAAAAAAAATCTGCTGAATAAACAAAGAAAAAGCATTCTTTTCAGGTATTCTACTCAAAGAAGATCCCATCAGTTTGAGGTAAGCGGTAGACAGATTAGATAGATGATAGACAGACAGACAGACGGACGGACGGACGGACGGACGGACGGACGGACGGACGAACGGACGGATGGATGGATGACGGACGGACGGACGGACGGACAGACGGATGACAGACAGACAGACAGAGAGACAATTAATATTAAAGTTGAGGCCAAGACCAGAAAGCATAGTGATTTACTTTCTCAACACAAGTGATACGTTATAAATACATAATAAACCACTTACTAATTTTTACTAGTGGTATAATCATCACAAGAAAGGAACACTGCAAGCTGTGTGTGTCCCAACGTGTTTGGTAGTGGTCCTCCTCCACATCCCACAGGACCCTGTGAGTGATTAACCTTCATAAAGTACCTGCCACAATTCAAAACCGTGTTTCTTGTCTGTCTTCCCCTCCCCAAAGGCAGAAATTTCTACCAGTGTATTTAAACTCTACAATGTCAGACACCCTGTTACTTAAAGGTAAGTGTGCCAGGTACCAATGTGGGCATACATTTTTACCTAATTGTTACAAAACTCCAGAGTCCTATATGAAGTAACTAACATTTTAATTTTCTCGAAGAAACCGATGCTAGGGAACATTAAGTAACATGCCTGATGCCTTATAGTTGATTACATCTGGAGCAGGTAATCAGTTTATAATTGATTCCAAAGACATGAAAATGTTTGATAACTTCTATAGGGCATAGGCCATATTGCTGGAGTCCATTTAGGAAAAGAGCTACTGGGCTCCATGTCACAGGGAGCCTTTGAAGGGTGGATTTGGTGTTGTAACTAACATTCCTCATGTTAACCCTGATCCTAGAGAAGTTAAATAGTTCCCCTGTGAAAGAAAGGGAAGATGAAGGAGACCAAAGCAAAAGTGATGTGGATATGAAATTCACATGATAATATTTCAGTTAACTGAAATCCAACAGACCACCAACTCCACAGATCCCTGAGTCATCAAGAACAGAAAGCAGGAAAAATAGCTTCTTAACTATGAAGTTAAATCAAATATGTATCATAAAGTTTCAGACTGTGTGTGGTAACACATGCCTTAACTCCAGTACTCAGGAGGCAGAGGCAGGAAGATTGTAAGTTTTTAAGGACAACCTAAGCTACATCCTATCTCAAGCAAACAAACAAGTAAGTCTCAAACTCTGACACTAGGTCTGTCTTTTTTGTTTTTGTTTTGTTTTGTTTTGTATTTGTTTTTTGAGGTAGGGTCTTGCTCTAGTTCAGGTTGACCTGAAATTCACTATAAAGTCTCAGACTGGCCTTGAACTCACGGCTATCCTATCTCTAGGTTTGTCTATTCTTAATGGGCATTAACTGGCATGTTTCTCCAGAACTCCACTTCCTTTAAAAAGAAAAAAAAAACAGGGCTGGAGAGATGGCTCACCAGTTAAGGTGTTTGCCTGCAAAGTCTGATGACCGGGGTTCAATTCCCCAGTATCCATGTAGAGCCAGATGTACAAAGGGTGCATGCATCTGAGGTTTGTTTGCAGTGTCTAGAGGCCCATTCATATTCATTCTCTTTCTCTCTCTCTCTCTCTCCTCTCTTTCTCTCTCTCTCTTCCTATATAAATAAAAAATGTCTTTAAAATATCTAGGTACTGGGAGGTGATGAGTAGTATGAGGGGAGTGAGGGGCCTGCAAGTAAGGGAACTGAGGATTGTTGAGTTTTCTGATAGGGAGAAAAATAAATGATTAAAATATGGCAGCCTTGGGTTGAGTGAGATACTCCATCTCAAGGAAACAGGCAGATGAGAGAAAAGGACTTCTACATTCTCCTCAAGCCTCCACACATAAGCACATGCATCCATATACATGTATACACACTACGCATATATCATATCACATGACATCCCATCCCACACATAATATACACAAACATATGCCCCCCCAAATCTAAATGGTATAAACACTTGAAAAAGTGCTCAAAGTAGAAGAGTGGCCCAACACAAATTGTCCACTGTGGATTATGAGCTTTGAAGGTGACAAAATCATGTGGCAATGCCACATAATATATGTATGCTCTTATAACACATAGGCTGTGGACTGGACACCTCTGTATGAGGAAGTATAAGGTCACAATATGATGCCATAATCCCACCAGAATGGCTACAATTTAAAAGACCCTGGTATCTGGGCAAGGAGTCACAACTGAAACCCTCACCCTGCTGGGAGGAATTCAACTATACAAACTCCTTTGGCTACTTGAGCTGAGCATGAGCACAGAGCCTACAGCCTGGCTGCAACTCCAGGCCTAAGAACACCCCAGGCGTGTGCACGTGCTCCTCAGAACTAATAAGTACTGCACAAACTAATGGATGAGCCTCCCAAAGATGCTGAGCGCATGCGCTGTAATAGTCAAAGGCCACAGTGAGCATCAGGAGAGTGGCTCTCTTGGTCCCCCTGGGATGTCAGTGACTGGAAGGAGAGCTAATGCCGCTCTTTCTCTAGATCGCTGATACCGATCTGGTTCCCTGTGAAAAAGGCACTGTGGACTTTGTCATATGTGTGTTGTAGCTCAGTAAATAACAATTTTTTTAAAGATTCTAAAGTGAAAAAAAAAAACAGGAGATGCCTGTTGAGATAAATGAATTGGTATCTTTTCTTCCTGATGTAATTTCAGGACATAAAGCCCAAGGGGCAGGAGCTAGTGGACCTTCCTGGACCTCTATGTGAAGGTCACATCTCAATAAAGCTACATATACTCTAGAATATCAAGTGGTATCATTTCAAAATTCTCACTCTCCATGTTATAAAGTGGGAAAAAGGGTAAAATAACACCTCGTTTTCAAAGTGAAAAGGAGAAGACTTCATAAATGTATTTGAAGGGCCTACTGCATGATTGGGTAAGGACTGTACAGTAAATATTTATAAACACTTTAGAGGAGGTTTTTGGATTTCTGTCATGTGACTGAACAGATGAGCCAGCTTCCCTTATAAGCTAATACAACATCAGTACAGTAGAGGACTATCCATCTTCTCACCACAGACCTCCCTTCATCCGTTTGCAAAACAGCTGCCAGTCCAGAGCAATCATCCCTGGCAGGCAGATGCAGCCTGTCACATATTCAAAGACCTTACTGCTGGCTATTTTTGCTATCTAGATCCAGGTGATATTTCAATTTACATTTACCCCAATTTCCAGATGGAAGAAGCTGCTTAAGTACTAACATCTAGGAGCCTCGTGAAAGGGCTGTAGCAAAATATTAGGCTCTTTAGACTTCTGAAAAAAGTTCATTGACTACTAATTACCTACAAGAGAACCTAAAAACATCACCACTTATCAGAACTTAAAATCATTATTTGTTTCTGTTATTCACTTCTGTAACACTGGTCAATAATGAACATATGATCACAAGCAACACAACTAAGAGTTCCTAAGAGCTGTGTTGGGATGATAGCTTAATCAACAAAGTGCTGGCCTTGCAAGCATAAACACCTGAGCTTGATCCCCAGAACCCAGGTAAAAATGCCAGGCATGGTGGCACATAGCCTATAATTCCAAAACTTGGGAGGCATAGGTAGGAGGATCACTGTGAATTCAAGTCCCTCCTGAGACTACCTAGTGAATTCTAGGTCAGCTTGGGCTAGATCAAGAGACCCTACCTCAAAAAAAAAAGTTGTTCCAATTATCTGAAAACATACAATTCATTCTCATTCTCATATTCTTTCTCCTTGAAAATAAATAAACATTTTAAAAAGTTGTTGCAATTACCCAAAAGCATACATGGTATCTTGCTAGAATTGCATGCATACTGATGTTATAATTAGTAGAGACCCAGTAAATTCTTTTCCCCTGTCTTTTTCACCTGTCCAGACTTCATGACTTCATGTAGGTGTCACCTATTGCTAGCGACCTCCTAATTCCTCCTTCCAAATAAAGGAAAATCACAACCTCTGTGATTTCAAAGCATCCTGCTCTTCTGAGTAGTATACTGCAGGTGACAATGATCTTGGACTCCTTCCAAATCATGTAACCTGAAGGAAGTTGGAAAATCTTAAAAATGCAATTCAACACAGGGCAACATAATTTAACATAAGCGACACATACACAGAAATAGATTAATGTTCATTCAGCCACAATTCAACTGACACATAAATAATTTCAGAATCATTCAGGACAGTAAATCATAAAAAAAGTTTTTATACTGTTCAACTTTTTCTTCAAAAATTGAAAAACTCAATCACAATTCCAATTGGACTCTATTGTACTAATACTATGTCTCATGTTTACCCTAAAAATACTTGCTCTAAAGCTTCACTTATTTAGTGACCTGGATCATTGGCCTCCATTAGACCTTTAGTGAACACTAAGTCAGTTGAAGGAAGTGTGGCATAAGGGAGGCTGTGATCAGAGCAAACTTCTAGAACATCAGTTTTACCAGTCACGAGTTGCGTGGCCTCAAATTCCCCAGCCTGTTTCCTTACCTTCTTCTCTGCAACAGCATCATCAAGGGAGAAATAATGTATACCACACATCCAACATGCCACTGAAATCACAGATGGGTACTTAGTAATTGACACCTCATCTTTAGTAAAGAAACATGCGTACAGAGAATTTCAAAACACACACTGGTTAGTGCTATGTAGAAATAAGCTTTAGAGGATCTACCAATGACCTTCTGATCTAGTTAAGGGTCTAACCTCCCCTTGAGCCAAATAATAATTTGGAGGTATGCCTGGCCTCTTCAGTGCTGGATTTAGAGGTGTGCGTGACCATACCCAGCCTCTATCAAGCCTTTCAAAGGTAAATTACTCTAGTTACTCAATGGAATGAATAGGTAGCTAGCAGACTTCTCTGCTGGGAGTGTAGGAAAATGAAACAAGGAGTGAGGCAAGTGTCCTCTACTCAATGCTCCCAATTTTTCATTACCTGTAGTTATCCCTTCCAAGATGGCATCCCTGTGCTACCCAGCCCTTGACTATCCTCCCCATCTCTGCAGGTCATTCTCTTTGCTGCCCTGATCCTTGTCCCTTTCTGTGTCATACTTACCTAGCAGCATCTCCAACCACCCCTGTGCACTCCACTGGAACAACTAGCCATTTCGTGAAAACCTCAAGTAAACTCCACTCTGCACTTCCTTGTTTCTTGACCTGCAACTGTCCCCAAAGGACACGTGTCTGACTTCCTCATTTCCCTCAGGTGAGTCTTTCAATGCTTTCCCCAGTGTAGCCACAAGAAAACAGCAGCAACCTAGCCAGACACCCCGTATCCTGCATCCCTTTGCTCCGTAATACTTATGACCACCTAGCAGATGCTCATCTGTTATCTCTAACATGTCCTTTTTATTTCACTTTGTAATGAATTCTGATTTGAGAAGTGACTCATGCTTGTAATTCCAGCATCTCGGAGGATGAAGCAGGAGGATTACTGAGAGTTTCTGGGCTACATGGCAGGCTATTCTGGACAACAGACTGAGGGAGGGAGAGAAGAAAATACACAGAGAAATTTCCAAACTATGAATCAATTAAAAAGACCCTAAAATCTTTAACCACCAGGTGGCAGGCTTCAGGAAGCCCTGTGTCCACAAGAACACTTAAAAATGGCTGTCTGGTTACCTATTCTTTTCAGTTAGCCACAATGTTGGCAATAGATGTACTGACGTTAAACTGTATGTCTATCTCAATGACAATAACAAGAAATAATCCTGTATATGGTTTCTATCAACAATTTTAATTTTAAAAAGTCATGTGTTCACAGCAATGTAATTATAATTCACAGAAATGCAGCGAGAACCTAAACGAAAGAGTTTGGAAAACTGTTCAGCAGTTTAGTTAGCTAATCATGTGCATATTTGCAGGAATTCCACTCCCACACATGCACTCAACAGAAATGCATGCACACATTCACCAAAAGACACAGAGGATGTTTAAATAGCAGCACTGTGCATGCTGGCTCGAACTAGAAGCCAAATGTGCACCAACAGAAAAATGGATCTCTGTCATATCCACTCAGTGGAATACTATAGAAACCAAATAAACCACACAATAGCAACTAACAGTACAATCATAAATTGACACAAGGAAATCAGACACCAGAGTGCTTACTGTGTGAGCTCATTCACATTAAGTTCAAAATTAAGGCATGGAATTAAGAGTCAAGAGAGCAACAGTGACAGAGGATTTGAGGAGGCTTCTGCAGTAGTGAGAAGATTCTACTTGGTTTAGGTGCTGGCTCCTCAGTTGTAATCAATGTGAGAAATTCCATCAAATTATGTGCTGGGGATCTGTCTGTAATTCTTCTGCATGCATCTCAAACTTCCATAAAAATATGAAATCTTTTAGGCAGAAATGCACAGAAACAGAGATATGAGGTATGAATTCCATGTTCTACAAGTATTTCTCAATGGAGAATTACTTCATCTAACCTCCTTATAGGAATTAAGAAAATTCACACAAACTGAAGAATCCGTTTATATTAAATTGCTGAGATACATATAAAAGAGTTCTCTATTATAGGTCAAGCAATCCACCTGAAGGACAGCAAGTACTCATCTTGAAATGGATGCAAGATATTTCAAAGTAGTAAAATTAGTGAAATTCAATCACAGTTCAATCAAGGATATTGCCCAGGTCCTGTATTTTATAAGGCTTATTTATAAATATTTATTTCCTTTTTCGTGGTGAATAGAAAATAATGGTGAGGCTTATAGTTACTTTATTTGAATGTATATGTATACACATATTTTCTTGTTTACCAAGTCCAAACAAAATAAAATTATAAAAATGGAACACACAAGATCCTTGCTTTATTAAGTTTACTACATATAAAAAGCTAAGACAAACACATAAACCATTAAAATGATTTCGTCCTCCTCAGGTGTCTTCTGAAATATAACAGATTATTTATCGTAGGGTGACCAGGTTCCTAAAGCCCATCCCTGGGAGGTCCAGCCAGCGGTAATATTCTGCATATGTCAAATGGCACAAGATAAAAATATCTGAGGGCTGAAGATATGGCTCAGTGGTTAAATGTGCTTCTTTTGCAAGCATGAGGGCCTGAAGGGGCCTGAGACTTCAAGAGTTCAAACCTCCAGACCCCACACAAAACAGCTGGGCATGCCTGTAACCCCAGTCCCAAAGGGGAGTAGAAACCCAAGAATCATAGGAGCCCACAAACTCCAGGATCAGTAAAAGACAACTCCAACTCAAAACAAGACCATGTGGAAGAACAATGCAGCAGGACACCCAATATTCCACTGTGGCCACTGCAAGGTGACCATATGTGGCACAGCAAGGGTGCATGCACACGCATCTATCGCATACACATACATACACACACACACACACACACACACACACACACACACACACACACACACTGCCATGGTGAAGTTTTATTGTCAACTTGATCGTTTTAGTAATTTTGGGAGGGTCCTCTGATGTTGTTCACAAGAAGGCAGCCCTCCCAGTAGGGCGCAGGATGTAAGGCAGCTCAGGAAAGCTAGAAATGAGCATCCTTTCCTGGGAGGGCAGTTCAGGAAGGAAATTCCAGAGACTCTGGGAGTCAACAAGTCTGGAATAGGATTGCAAAACCCTGCCTAAGGCTATATTAAGGGAAAAGAAATCTCTTCACCCTGCCTGTTTACTGTTTTTTGTGTGTGGTGATGGTCGCTCTCTCCCTCTCCTCTCCTCTCCTCTCCCTCTCCTCCTCCTCCCCCTCCCCCTCTCCCTCTCCCTCTCCTTCTCTCTCCTTGGACCAGTGAAAGGGGGCCAGCCTCTTTCTCCATTATAGAACTTCCCCTGGATCTGTAGCTTCAATAAATCCCTTCCTCCCATAACTGTGCCTGGTTTGAAGGTTCATCCCAGTAGCAGGTAGCTGACTATGGCACCTTAGTGGACTACACAGCAAACCTCTACATCAAAAAAAAAAAAAACCCTCTATGTCAAAAAATAAATAGATAGATACAGATAATAAATGGACAGATGACAGATGGATAATAGAGAACTAGAATAACAATTAGATAGGCTGTTAAATAAAAGGATGCTTCACACCAGGCCTAACAGAGATGACAACTAAGTTTCTCTTCCACTCCTTGTAGCTCTCCAGAGCAAGGGGTGAAGAGTTTGGAATAACAGTTTGCCTTGATTTACTCTACATCCTTCTCTGTGTGTCTAGCTGAAGGTGATTTTACAACATACCATCGCTTCTTCACCCAGATTTGTGTCATCGTGGATCTTGCACCACAGTGGGACTGCGGTGTAGCATTCTACTAGCTTTACATTTACCTGATGTTCACTGGACTTCCAGATTCGTATTGCTAAGCATCATCTCTCTTAAATGTTAACTCCCAGTTGCAACTCCTTGTGGCTCCTATCTTCAACTGCTTTGAAGCCTTCATGCCAAGTGCATACCAGCTACAATCTGTCTCAGGAGGATATATATACACTGGAGGATATACACAGGACAAAGGGGAGCATCACACCAAGACTTCTAATTCCTTCCAACTCATACTGTACAATGTACAACACTTAAGATTTTGTGAATTTTAAGCTACTGTGGCATCTCTGAGTAGAGTGAGTGGTTTAAAAGCTTTGATCTCTATTGGTTACCACCGTGCTTGGTGCATACAGGATGCTGAGCAAATAATTCTTAAATTCTTCCATAAATGTGTTTATTGACCAACTTCTGCTATAGTCTGAAACCTCAGATCCTCAACTGGTATTAAAGGATTAGGCAAGGGTTTAAGTACTTTAGCAAAGGCGTGGGTAAATTTTCCCCTCAGATGAACTAAGTTGGTTTCAGTTAATCTTGAGTTTTCTTTTTTCACTCATTTCACTTTAAAGTGTAGACTTTACTCCTAGGTTTATATTCTGAGCTTGGTTGTCAGGCCAGAGTGGCTAGGATTTGCTATACTGATATCAAAGACATAAAAAAACAGATTCAAGAATATTAAAAAGGAGGAGGCTTGAGAGAGTTCAATCCTCAGAACACAAATTAAAAAAAAAAAAAAAAGCAGGCATGTTGGTAACTGCTCCTAATCCCAGGACTAGGGAGATGAAGACAGATGGATAAGGGTCAAAATGAAATTAACATCTATAAAAGGGTTCTGTAAGTACAATGTAAGACTAACATCCATCTATTCTTTTAACAAACCATCAATAAGCATTTACACTAACCTAGACTCTAGGGCTACAGTGGTGAGCAAACTCTGGAAGGCCTCTGTCCTCAAGGAACTTCCATACGAGCCGGTGGAGGACGGTTAAGAGGAAGAAATAAATAAATAGCGGTGATAAGTGCTCTAGGGGGAATAAGATGATGCGACATGAAAGAGTGACAAGCGGACAGGAACCAGGGAGCTAGTTCAGGTAGTGACGCTACCACAGGCCATGACAGTGAGTCAGCTGACCTCAACCATGCGCTGGGAAACAAGTGCACAGGCAAAATGAGCAAAAGAAGACTGCAGCCAAAAACTCTGTAAAAATAACTACTTTATTTCTTTATGTGTGTGAGATAGAGGGAGGTAGACAGAGAAAGAAAGAGGATATGGGTACACCAGGGCCTCCAGCCACTGCAAACAAACTCCAGACACATGCGCCACTTTGTGCATCTGGCTCTACATGGGCACTGGGGGATCGAACTCAGGTCCTTCTCCTTTGCAGGCAAACACCTTAACTGCTAAGCCATCTCTCCAGCCCCCAAAACTCCTTTTTATATATACTCTAATAACTTGACCCATTTAGGCAAATGTCAAATGTATAAGTTATCAAAAATAGGACACTTCCAACTTACTTTGTTTTTGTTTTTGTTTTTTAAGATATGCTCTCACTGCATAGCCCAGGCTGGTTTCAACTGGAGCTCCCCCTATCTCTGTCTACCAGGCATGTGCCACCAAGCCCTGGTGGATACTTCCAACTCTATAGTTAAGCAAGGCTATCACCAAGAAACAAGGCACCCTATACAAAGGCCCTAGAAAAATCTATTCTTAAAATTTTAATCTTAACAAATACAGAACCACAAATAGAATGTCTTTGTAAGTTTAAGTGACACAGAATTTGATTTAACAGATTAAAATTTTTTCAAGAGAAAAAATATTAGTTCATTGAGTAAATATTTGTCAAGTACCTAACCTGTTTGCACAGGACAGCGATAAGCAGTGATGATTTCACATTAGCTAAGAAGCTTTGCCCATGCAGCATGATGCACTTATTTTATATCTCTGCATTTTCTAAAACAGGGATTATAGATAGGTTGGGTCACATGGACCTGCCAGGATGCAAACTTACCAAGGAATTCTTAACCACTTCACTTCTATAAAATTCTGGAAAAAAAAAAAAAAGAAAGAACAATAAATTATGATATGAAAGAAATAAGCTCATTAACTAAATCCTGTAAGTTTTTGAACATGTTCTACTAAGACATTTAAACACATCCAAGTGATCTATCCAGGTTACACTTTGTATATATATATATATACATATATATATATATAGTTTTAAAAATAATAAAGGTTAAAGGAAAAGGATTGCATATGTAACAACAGACATGGAATACAAATGTGGGAGCATGCCAAGCTGGCCCACTAATGCCCAAGCGTGGGAAGCTCCTAGAGGTAGGAAAGTGGGCCTTAACCCAAAACACTTAGGGGCACTGCTGAAGGCATTTCTTAAGCAAACAAACTACCCAAACTACTTGATCCTTGTCTATTAAAAAAGTGATTGTTATTCTATTTTTGAGACATAATCACAATGTTAAGTAGAAAAACAGGTCCTCTACATGAGGACTTACAACATGATCCAAGTTTTTCTAATTATGCTAACAATATTTTCCTTAGGTGGCAGGTTTAGGCCTTTACTTTCACTACTTGAATGGCAGTTTTAAATTCTTGCTATTATGAGTAATTGTTTTTAAATAAGATAAAGGAAAATTCTAATCTTAAAAAAAGGATTGTTCTAGGGGTTCAGTGGTTAAAGGCACTTGCTGGCAAAGCCTGACTGGCTGGGTTCAATTCCCAAGTGCCCACGTAAAGCCAGATGCTCAAAGTGGCCCATGTATCTGGATTTCACTTGCAGTGGCAAGAAATTCTGACATGCCCATTCTTTCTCTCTCCCTCTTTCTTTGCAAATTAATAAATTAATTTTTAAAAGGGCTGAAGAGATGACTCAGCAGTTAAGGCACTTGACTGCAAAGCCTAATGACCTGAGTTTGAGTCCCCAGTAAAGCCAGATACATAGGGTGGCACATGCATCTGGAGTTTGTTTGCAATGTCTTCTTCTCTCTCTCTCTTTCTCTCTCTTTCTCTCTCTTTCTCTCTCTCTCTCTCTCTCTCTCTCTCTCTCTCTCTTTCTCAGCTTGCAAATAAAAACTTTTTTTAAGTTTTTAAAATTTTTTTCAATTGTTCTGGGGGCTGATGAGATGGTTCATTGGTTAAAGGCATTTACTGGCAAAGACTGACTGCCTGATTCCTCAGTACTGTAAAGCCAGATGCACTATGTGGTACATACGTCTGGAGTTCATTTGCAGTGGCAATGGAAAAAGGCCCTGGCATGCCCATTTTCTTTCTCTTTCTGTCTCTCCCTCCATCAAATAAATAAGTAAAAGTATTAAAAAGTAAGGTTCTAATAAAGTTGCTATAAATATGGAATATTTTAAATAATGTAATAATTATTTTTATTTTTTGTATTAAAAGTTTTAAAGATGGGAATAGTTTGGTTTGGTTTGCTTTTTTGCTTTGGTTTTTTTTTTGTTTGTTTTTTCAAAGTAGGGTCTCACTCTCACCCAGGATGACCTGGAACTCCCTATGTAGTCCCAAACTGGCCTCAAACTCATATCGGTCTCCTACCTCTGCCTCCCAAATGCTGGGATTAAAAGTATGTGTGCCACCACGCCTGGCTCTAAAATCATTTTTTTAGAACAAAATATTTTTACTTTCCATTTAGCATATCTTATATTCATTTTGTGTTTATTTTTCATTGTAATCACTTTGTTTTAATTCATTATTGGTAAGAATTGCTTTTAAAATCTGTGAAAAACTGAGCTAGAGATATGGCCCAGTCCCCAATATCACAATCAAGAAAGATAGAATGAAAGAGGGGGGGGTTAGCCAGGCGTGGTGGTGCACGCCTTTAATCCCAGCACTTGGGAGGCAGAGGTAGGAGGATCACTGTGAGTTCGAGGCCAGCCTGAGACTACAGAGTAAATTCCAGATCAGCCTGGACTAGAGCGAGACCCTACCTCGAAAAACCAAAAAAAAAAAAAAAAAGAAAGAAAGAAAGAAAGAAAGAGGGGGAGGGGAGAGGAAGGGAGGGGAGGTGACTCAGTGCACTTACCATGCAAGCATAAGGACCAGATCCCAGCAGCTACATAAATGTTGGTGGGTGTGATGGCCCACCTGCAATTCCAGTACTGGGAGGCAGAGACAGGGAATCCCCAGGAAACGCTGCCTAGCTAGACTAGCCAAATTGGCAAGCTCTGAGTTCAAGTGAGAAACCTGGCTCAGTAAAGAAAACTGAGAGTGATCTACGAAATCAAGTTCTAGCCTCCAAGTACACCCTCATGTGTGTGCACCCACATACACAACTGTGCATGTATATGCACCCCACACAATCCATACAGAAAACAGAATGAAATACAATCAGTGAAAAAACAAAACTGATTTTTTCTTCTTCTTTTGAGAAAAAGAAACCCTTGGCTTAATCTGCAATTTGGCTAAATTAAATAGTCCTCACAATATATACCTCCATTTCTAAGATTCTGACTGAGTAAACCAAACTGCCTTCTCCATAAATCACTCAAAATAGACTGGCTAATTTAGATAAAAAGTATCCAACAGTTAACCTATACTGTTCTAACTCTCCAATGGAGATTGTATTTGTATTTTTCAAGATATAGCGAGTGAGCTGTGGCCCATATAATCCTACCACCCGACAGTAGGCCAAAAGATGAGATAATGGCAAGAGATGAGTCACCACAGTCATATTGTGGAGGATCCATATAGAACCCTGCAGAGAAAGACGGGATGAACAAGGGACCTATAGCCACAGCCATTCAACCAACTCTAGATAAGCCAAATGTGTTTGTGTTTTTCAGGATGCAACGAGAGAGCTGTGGCCCATCTAACCCTACCAACCAACTGTAGGCCGATGGACGAGATCCTGGCAAGAGAAGAGCCACCACAGTCATATCAGGGAGGATCCATAGGGAACCCAGCAGACAATGACAGATGAACAAGGGACCTATAACCACAGTCATTCAGTCAACACAGGATAGGCCATTGAGACAGAAACCAAGGATTTTCGACACAAGAACCCCTAAGCTGGCAACATTAAAGCAGCCTTATTACTCACCCACCACGACTCAGGGAACTGAGCGGAAGAGGGGGCGGAAAGATTGTGAGAGCCGTGGTGGGGGAGACTGTCCAGAGGCATGGCACCCCTCAGTAACAACACACTTGGGCCAGGAGAACCTAGGATACTAGGATATCCAGGATCCCTTGCCACAAGGACTAATACAGAGAGCCCACGGAGGAGGATATACAACTGATCAGGGATGGGGAGGGGGGGAATTGGGGAATTCGGGATAACAACACATGGTTTGCCCACTAAATAATGTAACTCATTATGGACAATAAATATATATTTTAAAAAAAGTATCCAACAAAAGGGCTATATAATTTATTTTTAAATCACCAAATATGAACTAATATCTAACATGCTAAACTTAAGTCTACACTCATTCTGTTACAATTAAAATGATCAATAAAAGCAACATAAAAAAATAGTGAATTTACAAAAAAAAAAATAGTTCCAGTCCCTAATCTGTACTACTGCAATGTATAACATTTATCACCCTACAAGAGTCAATTAAACTTTTTATGACATTGTTTCTTTACTCTTAAGGAGAAAGATACCCTGAAAATAACAGGGTTGTTAAAAGGCTCAAATGAAATGCTAAAAATAAAATGCTTTATTAGCTAGGCATGGTGGTACACAACTTTAATCCCAGCACTCAGAAGGCCAAGGTAGGAGGATCGCCATGAATTCCAGACCAGCCTGGAATAGAGTGAGACCCTACCTCCAAAAAAAACAAAAAACACTTATTAACCTGTGGCGAGCTCCTCGAGCAGCGAGGAAGAACAACCACGACTCGAGGATTCTTCTCAACACACTTTAATGGAGAGCCTTTGCTTGAAGGGGGGGAAAACAAGCGAGGGGCCCCGAACACTAAGAATCAGCCGCTTTTATAGGAAAAGAGACACGGATCGTCCCATGATTGGCTGGCTCCTGCTTGCCACCTCCAGGCGCCACGGGATTGGCTAGGGACAGTGTCTCAAAGCATTGCCTAAGGTGGAGTTGTTTCCCACTTAGCTGCAAGAGAGGGGGCGCCATCCTGCCATGGCGATGTCCCGGCTCCCTGCATTAACCAAAACTCTTAATAATAAAATTTTATTAATTTCTATTCATTCAACCTGAGAAAAATCATGTGACAAGACGGTCAGCCAAGACCTATTTCCACATGGACCACTGGGTACAAAGCTAAGTCCTACAGACAAAGGAAGGAGAGATGCAGAGCGTGATGCCAAGGGCAGGTTTAGGTTGCTATGCTACATTCTATTCATTCAATAGATGGGTTTTTAGTGCCTCAAACTCACTCATAATAGTAGAAATATAAGCATAACTTATTCTGCAAAACTATTTTTCACCTACCAAATTGGCAAATACTCAATTGTTCATACAGTCTATTGGTAAGGCCTTAGGGGAAAAGGCACTCATGCATAAAACAACTCCCATGGAGTACAATATTGCAGTATCTGCCAAAACAAAGTATAGGTTCTCTTTGTCCCAGGGTTCCACTCCTTGCAATGTACCCTAGAGATAAACTCATGCTGACCCAAAACAATGCATTTGTGAAGGCATTCAAAGCAGTTCTATAGAAGGAAACAACCTAAGTGCTCACCAACAGGAACCAACTAAAGAAACTGTAGTACACCTAATCAGTGTAAACTAGAAAAAAGAATAGGGGCTGGAGAGATGGCTCAATGACTAAGGTGCTTGCCTGCAAAGTCTAACGACCCTGGTTGGATTCCCTAGTACCCAGGTAAAGCCAGATGCAACAGTGCTGCATGCATCTGGAGTTCATTTGCAGGGGGCAGGAGGCCCTGGCACACCCATTCTCATTCTTTCATTCATTCATTCTCTCTCTCCTTGCAAATAAATAAATATGAAGAAAAAACAGGGAGAACCATCTACAAATCAAATGGAAAGGTTAAGTGAAAAATTTAAAGAAATGTGGTGCCTTCGTGAAAAGAATTAGGAAAGGACGTAGAACATTCTTATTTGTATTAGCATAAAGAATAAATGAACAAGTAATGAGTAACCATGGATGTTAGGCTGGCCTCGGGTGAAATGGATGTTTTAATTGAAACCTTTATATGCTCTGAACCATAGAATGCATTATCTATTCAAAAAATTAAACTACAAATATGACAAAGGGACTCAAGAGATGACCCAACAATTACAGGTACTTGCTTGCAAAGCCTGCCAGTCCAGGGTTTGAATCTCCACATAAAGGCAGATGCACAAGTGGCACTTGCATCTGGACTTCACATTCTCATGTTCTTTCTTTCTCTCAAATTAAAAAAAATATATATTTAAGAAAACAGAACAAAAGAAAAGTTAGAATAGATAAGAACAGAATGTGCCCAAGCATTGTTCTAGGTATTAGGAACAGACTCTGGTTGGGTTAATGTTCATTTAATTGATAACTTCAAAAGAATCTATGGTAAATTCTAAATTCAAAATATAATCAGAACCAGAAGAAACAAAAAGTCATTCTTCTTTCATCTCTACATCAACCAACCCAACAACTACTCTCTTTTTAAAAAGTATCATGGCTAACATTACAATTCTAATAATAACTGCCACCATTTCCCAAATTCCTAGAGTACTAAGTACTGCTAATATAAGAGTTAAAATTGGGTCAAGGACATAAAACTTTATTAAGATCAAGAACTAACTATAGGGCTGGCTGGAGAGATGGCTCAGCAGTTAAGGCATTTTTCCAACAAAACTTAATGACCTGGGTTAGATTCCCCAGTACCCATGTAAAGCCAGATGCACAAAGTGGTATAAGTATCTGGAGTTTGTTCACAGTGGCTAGGGGCCCTGGCCTGCCCTCCTTTCCTCCTTTCCTTCTTTTCTTCCCTTCCTTCCTTCCTTCCCTCTCTCTCTTTTCCTCTCTCTCTCTCCCTCTCTCTCTCTCTGTTTGCAAATAAAAAAATATTTTTTTAAAAAAAGAACAAACTTTATATAAACCCAACAAAACCCAAAAATACTCAACTGGGCCTCATATTATCTGCCTGTAATCTCAACTACTTAGGAGCCTGAAGCAGGAAAATTACAAGGTCGAGGCCTACCTAGGCTACAGACAAAGTAGAAGGCCAACCTAGGCGACTCAGCAAGACACTGTCCCAAAATAGTAAGTGAAAAGAAGGCTGGGGTATAGCTCAGGGGGCAGATCCATGGCACTAGACTCAATGCCCAGTAACACATGCTCACAGTTAACAAATATGCCATGCTGTCATGTAACTAAATAATACAACCAATCAGCAGCAAGCAGTAAAATAAATGTGTAAAAAGGCTTATACCAGATAGTGACCAAACTATTACATTTGTCCTTCTGGACACATAGGGCCATCCCTTTTCATCTAAAAATGACAATTTATGCCAATAGACTATAATGGACTATTTCCACTTAAAAATCTCCCACTAATATTCTCTCTCTTGCCCTGCAGAGACCACGCATGCATCGAAAAGCACAACATCCCAATATAAAAGGGACATGGACACCAGAGTCACTACTTGTTGGGGAGCTGCTAGGGCAGTGCCTGATAAAGAGCATCTGCACAGCATGCAGTGCAAGAGGCTTAATACATTCATTATGTTGAGCTCTAAGATTTATGATATTGGTTATGATAACACTAATCATCCATATTAATATAGTAGTTTAAACATATGCAATGATAGCATTGCTGCGAGTTTGAGGCCAGCCTGTAACTAGTGAATTCCAGGTCAGCCTCAGCTAGAGTGAGACCCTACCTGAAAAAAAAGTAAATAAAGCAAGCCAGGCGTGGTGGCGCACACTTTTAATCCCAGCCCTGGGAGGCAAAGCTAGGAAGATCACTGAGTTTGAGGTCACTCTGAGACTACATAGTGAATTCCAGGTCAGCCTGGGCTAGAGCAAGAGCCTACCTCAAAAAAACAAAAAAATAAAAAATAAATAAATGAAAAAATATATATATGAATGAAGGCCCAATGTGGTGTCACACATCTATAATCCTAGCACTCAAGAGACTGAGGCGGGAAGATCACATGAGTTAAGACAAGCCTAGGCTACACAGTGAGTTCTAGGTCAGCCTCAGCTACAGAATAAGACCCTATCTCAAAACAGACAAACAAAGAAGAATGAAACAAAATTACAGTAGGATGCTTTTTCTCATTCTCAAAAAATTATTTTAACACATTGACTAGGAGGAAGATTGTGTGTGTGTGTGTGTGTGTGTGTGTGTGTGTGTGTGTGTGTGTGTTTTGTGATTCATGGCAATACAAGTGCTGGAATTATAGGTGTAAGTTACCATATCCAGCTCTATATACTTCTTTTTTTAATTTTTTATTTATTCATTTTTTTCAAGTAGAGAGATACAGAGAGAGAGAGATACGGAGAGAGATACAGAGAGCGAGAACACCAGTGCCACCGCCTTGTGGGTCTGACTTATGTGGGTCCTGGGGAATTGAACCTGGGGCCTTAGGCACTGGAGGCAAGTGCCTTAACCGCTGAGCCATCTCTCCAGCCCCTATATACTTCTTTTTAAAAGTTTTTATTTATCTGTAAGCAGAAAGGAGAGAGAGTATGGGCACGCCATGGCCTCTTGCCACTGCAAAAGAACTCCAAATGCATATGCCACTTTGTGCATCTGGCTTTATGGGCATTGAGAAATTGAACCCAGCCACCAGGCTTTGCACACAAGTGCTTTTACCTGCTGAGCCAACTCTCCAGCCCTGGCTCTATATACTTAATTACATTTTTTTTTCAGTGCTAGGGATAGAACCCAAGGCCTCACACATAGCAGGTAAGTTTTCTACCACTTATTAAAACTTTTAATGACCATATACTAATTTTTTTAAAAACTTAAAATTTACTTTAAACACTGAACACCCTGGAAGAAAAAGTAGGAGGAACCCTACATGAGATAGGAGTAGGGAACAACTTCCTGAGCAAATCTCCAGTAGCCCAGGAAGTGCAACAGTCACTTAATCAATGGGACCTGATCAGGCTCAAAAGCTTCTGTACAGACAAAAACACCGTTCTCAAAGTCAATAGACCCCCTTCAAGCTGGGAGATGATTT